>OY755242.1:8993521-9303077 GCA_963576725.1 Azorinus chamasolen
CTTCAAAATGCTGTGAAAGAATCATTCTAAATGCAGAACAAGCTAGGTCTATGGAGGACGATCAACGCCAAAATTGCATCATGCTTTGTGGCATTTCAATTTGCTTCATGTTAAATGCATTATGCTAAATGATTATTGCATGTCACGATGTGCTTTCTTCTTTCTTTGAAGTTTCTTCCTCGATCCGACATTTGACCTTCTGTAAACTTGTTTATTGATTATAATAACGTCAAATAATGTGTTTCATTGTTTAAAACTTCTTTGGAGCATATTCTTTGTGCTATTTGCTTAGCGCTTGGTGCTTGGTGCTTGATGCTTGATGCGTGGTTCGTTGTTCCATCTTCGCCCCGGTCTTTGTCGTACTCTAGTCAGCTCGGACTAAAATGCTGAAGTGATTTGCCGAATACATAGGTAAAGAAGGAAAACGCTATGAAGACATATAAATAGAAGGATTTCAAAAAACACACAAAAAATAGAAGGGTTACTGATCCATTACATTAGAGAGGGTGTGTGTGTGTGTGGGGGGGGGGGGGTATTTACTGCTGGGAGAAGAATAATAATAACAAGAGGGTCTGAAAGGCCCTGACATCGCTCACCAGACAATCAGAGGATAAGATTTTCAAAGTTTTCACTATGTGTTTCTATAGAAAACTAGCCGGTCCTGGGGTGAACCAATTTTTGACCACAAGGGGCATAATTTATGTAACTTTTGTAGAGGACCTCAAGTGAAGAAAATTTAAGAAAATGTAAATGAAATTTAAACATATAACAATGTAGATCTAAATAAGGACATGCACAAAAGTATGTATACCCTCTCCCTGGGCAAATTGGTTGAATTTCAGAAAGAATATATTAATCTATATCGTCTCATCAGGTTCAATTAGTTTACTCTCTATTTGCATTTTTAAAAATTTGAAGCAGAGATCATTTTAGATTAACTAGTATTGAGCAAAAATATTTTCTCGTATTTATAATAATTACAGCGTGAGTAAATGACGTCACAAATATGTGATTTTAATAGCGCGTGCATTCATCCACCTGAATCGGGGTCAGATGTCATTTATGCATTTCATTTTTTTATGTGCAATACTTTATATATTATAGCTTTATATTAACTATTTGGATGCTAGTGGCAAATCAAATCTATGATAACATATTGGATCCAGATTAGACGCCATTTTACTCGGAGTTTTATCAGGATCCAAATGCGTGTCCATAAAGAATAAATCTACAAATTGAACCAGACAACATTTATTAATTATCCAGACGCAACATTACTGAACATTTATTTCTTATGTATATAGATCTGTGTTTTACTGTTTTGTATTTTGTATGAAATGCTTGTTTTGAGGGCCTCAAGGTAGATTAGTCATTATGACTAATTTAGCTACCCTCGTTAAATAAAGTATTCAATGTTCAAAATTTCAGATAATTTTATTACACCTTCATGAGTTATCATTATTCATATCTTAATTTATTTTCAACCCTTCCCCTGTTCTATGTTTATTCAAAATTTAAATACCTACTGAATATTCATGGACAAAATAGTTATAATGAAATATGGAAGGTGGGACAGTGTAGCCATTTTAGAAAGTAAAGAAACATCTTTCAAATTATATTGACGAACGGAGCGGACCCTGATCAGACAGCTGCTATAGGAGCCATCTGATCTGGGTCTGCTGTGTTTGCAAATGTGTGAAAAGATGTTAACATGAGAGAAAGGGTTAGTAAACATATTATAAGTATATTGTACACAAAATGAAAATAATGTAATGTATTTCTCAAACCCAATATAATTCTAATAAAAATATGCTATTTTATGATATATTAGACATGTTTATATTTATACATGTAATCTTAGCCCTTTCCCTGTTCTATATTTAGTCCCGATTCCAATACCTATACAGAATATTTATGAACCAAAAATTATAATGAAAATATGGAAGGTGGAACATTGAAGTCATTCAGAAATTCTAAATAAACAGATGAATGAAATTCCATTAGCAATCAGAGCAGATCCTGATCAGACGGTCCCGTACATGATCCACGCGTGGTCTATCACACATCGGCGATCAGGGTACTACACAGTTGACCCTTTACTCAATGAATATTCATGTGAAAAATAATGACAATGAAATAGCATATGGACACGTGAATTTTATCAGGGCAAACTATGCAGAATGATATCTTTGACAGACCATCAGCAAACAAGACAGACCCTGATCAGACGGACATAAAAAAGCAACAAATAAAATTGCACCAAAGGCAACATCTTTTTTAAATAATTAATCCCCCCCATACACCCACGTCCGAATAATGTTCTTTTTTTCGCTCAAAACAACATTTAAAAACCAAACCAAACATTTAATTCGATCTACGTTGAATCCATCCTCAGTACTTTCAGTAGTTTGATTATCTGGTTTTACATGCAGCGCCACCTATATGGCGAGTTCGGCTGAAGTGCATTATGCCTTCGGCGTTCGGCGTTCGGCTTTATGCTTGTTGCTATGGGCTTACCGCATTGGGTCATGTGTCATTGATGTCATTGAAGAAACTTCAATGAAAGAAGGACTCCCATCTTGACATGCAATAATCGTTTAGCAAACTGTTCAACACCACAATGCAGGATGCATTTATCATGAAGCAAACTGAAATGCCACAATGCATGATGCAATTACAATGAAGCAAACTGAAATGCCACAAAGCATGATGCAATTTTGGCGTTGATCGTCCTCCATATAGGTCACCATATTGGTATTAGGAACTAGTAACCCTTTACTCCACAGATCTATATGAATTTTAACGACCTTGCATACAGCAGACCTAGATCAGACTACTCATGTAGGAGCTGTCTGATCAGAGTTTTCTCGGTTTGCTAAAAGATCTGATCTAAAAGATCTGCAGTTATCAACAGGGCCAAAATATTCTTGCTCATTTTCCAGTATGAATATTAAGCAAATTACATGCAATATTCATGCATATGTTTTAATGAAAATTCATGAAGTAAAGGATTAAATGAGATTTGAAAATGAAGGAATAAATATATCAAAGCATACAAAGAAATGGTTTTCAAACTATACCAACTCATCTGATCACAGAGTATACAGCAGATCCTGTCTTAAGCGACCATCACAAAGAGGTCTAACTAAGGGTATGTAAGCCAGGTGGTAGCTTAACTCATTTCCTCATATTGACGACTTTTGACGACTCTGTAAAAGTCACTTTGTGAAATCATTGTGATAAATAGAGCATTTGCTCCTATAGGAGCAAATCCTCTATTTATCACATTGGTTTCAAACAACAAATTTCAAAAATGTCCCCTTTCTCTAGTTAATGCTCCTTTTCGGTAGATTTATTCAAAGATGCTGTATCTAAAAATGTCCTATGAGGTAATGAGTTACTGCAAGGAAAATGGTTTATGCAGGGAAAAGGTAATGCAGATAGCTTCTATAGGAGCTTTCTACATTACCATTGCCCTGCAATAAGCAACCACCTGCTTTTTAAGGTTCCTGTGTCCAATCAATATAAAGTCGCTTAAGACAGGTTCTACTGTACAGCTAATGTGGCATCTGTACTGGGTCTATACTGTATGAATGCAACACTCCCCCAGCTATTTTGTGTAAGACTATTCCACATGTATACAGATAAACTTTGATTATACAAGTCTATAAGGCAACAGGGTACAAGGATTGTCTAAGTTTATAGTTACAGTAACACCTCTCTAGAGTGATCATTCAATATAATGAAATCTTAGGTGGAAGCTTAATGCAGAATGAAAGAAATGCTCAAAGCTCTCCGGAGAGCTGCATTACTTCCATTCTACATTAAGCAACCACCTGCCTTTAAAGAACACCATGTTAACAATTCAAATCATGAATATTCATACAAACAATAATGACATTATGAATATTAATAAGCTGAATTATTATAAGAGTATACAAACTCAGGATTGTTTGGCCATGGCAGAAACAGTAAAATCAGACCAATGTATAAGCTTATCTATGATATGTATAAGCTTATCTTCTTATCAGAAGGCTTATCTATGAGGTGAAGAGATCACTTTAGAGAGGTTCAATTATATGTGTAGGCAAAAGCTGCTTATGTTCAAATTAAATAATAACTGAGTATAATAAAACAAAAGCTTTGAGCATTATCTATTGCTAGCAACTTCACACAATACATACACAATTCTGAAAACTAAATCATTAGCGTGCTTATGGACGACGTTTGTGAATCTTTGACCCAGATGTAATACATGTATCGAGTGGCATGACATCTCATCTGGATTCAAACCAGTTAACACTGAAATTTGTCGTTTTCCCTCCTTGCATAGTATGGTGGAATTGATTTATTAACCCATTCCCGCATAGGCTATTTTTAGATCCAACCTCTTTGGTTAAATCTACCAAAAAGGAGCATTAACGAGGGAAAAGGAAATTTTCAGAAGTGTGTAGTTTTGAAACGATTGTGATAAATAGAGCATTTGCTCCTGTGGAGCAAATGCTCTGTTTATCACAATGGTTTCAGAAAGTAACTTTTTCAGAGGCATCAAAAGGTGTCAATATGTGGGAATGGGTTAACCTCGGCAAACATTTTGGACCCAGATGAGACACTGAATAACCTGATAGCTCATCAGGATCCAAACGTTTTCACATACAGATGACGATTTTTTAAAAGAAATGAGAAAACTCACTTAAGAATTTTTTTAAGAATTTTTTTAGCAGATAACATTTTTTGCCGACGACAATTTCTTTGTCTCAAATAAAGACAAACATGTCAAAAGGTTTCCAATTGTTCTAAAAATGAATGATATAAACAATACAGTAAAACCTCGCTAATCCAAACTTTTATTACAGACGAACTGAGAATTTTATAGGTAGAAAGATGATTAACCCTTTCCTGTTCTATGTTTATTCTAAATTTCAATACCCACTGAATATTCATGGAAAAAATTATTATAATGAAATATGGAATGTGAAATATTGTAGCTATTTTAGAAACTTAAGAAACAGATCTATCATATTCCATTAGCAAACAGAGCAGACCCTGATCAGACGACTTCTATAGGAGCCATCTGATCTGGGTCTACTCTGTTTGCAAATGCATGAAAACACGTTTATATGAAGGAAAGAGTTATGATGCAACCTATCATAAAAACTGATACAGATACTCAGTTGTTTGGTTTCACAGGATCTTACCGTATATTTAGATGGAAATACAACCTACGGTTCTACTATGATACTAATTAACCCTGTACTTGATAAATATTCATGTAAAAAATAAAGACATCATGAATATTTATTAGCCGAATTTTTATAGTAGTATATGAAATAAGAAGAGCAAAACTCTATATACAGTTAAACTTGCTGTAAGCGACCACATACTGATTATATAAAGGAGTCCAGCAAAGCGAGTGGTGGATTTATGCAGGGCTAAAGTAATGCACAAAGCTCCCTTGAGACCTTTCTACGTTACTTTTGCCTGCATTAAGCTAGCACCTGCGTTAAAGGCCTAGAATTAAGATTTATTTTCTATGGTCCTGTAACGCTTTTGTTCATAAAGATGCCTTTTGATCCCTTTGCAAACAGAGTAGACCCGGATCAGATGGCTCCTGCAGGTGTCATCTGATAAGGTTCTGTTTGGTTTGCTTTTGAAATAATACAGATCTGATTCTACAGTTTCTGCATGATAAAAAATCCGGAATTCATATTCAAGAATAAAAAATTCTAATAAATATTCACGAAATGTACAATTTTTGCCTGTGCCAAATTTGTTCTTGTTCATAAGCCATTATAAATGTTAAGCAATTTGATATCCATAAATCAATATAAATATTCATGAAGTAAAGGGTTATGGTCAATGATAAAACAGTTTTGCACTGAGACCTTAACAGTTTAAACCTAAAGTGACCAAGTGCATATGAATAGATATGTGTATTCCTAATTATAATAGTAATAACAAAGATTAGGCTACCAATTAAAAACAACAAAAGCTGATTTTCTGCATAAATAAAAGTTAACACTTCTTGGATAAGCTGCAAAAATGTAATACTGAAAAATTATCTTTAAGAAAAAAATATTCTATACTAATATGATAAATGATCAAAATACACAAGTTCCAAAAACATTTTAATATTAACTATAGCATAAGAGTACTGCAAGGGGACTTGTTGCTCGTTGTCAGTGACAAGCATAAATTTTCATTTTTTTCAAAGGGGTATACCTCTGTTCATATACTTGACACGGTTAAAGTCTTACACAGGATTGTCTCCCTTGTGATGGTAAAACAAGTAAGTGGCATACGCAAACAATTGCTCTAGTGGCAAGGCTTGATGCTGATGAAATACTACTTGTGCTGATGAATGATCATAGAGGATACTACAATACCTTGTGCTGATGCCGATCAGAGATGATACTACAATACATTGTGCTGACGATGATCATAGAGGATATTACAATACCTTGAGCTGACGATGATTATCGTAACTACAGTAAATCTCTCTACAACAGTCATTTGAAAATAGATCTCATTCTGGGTCCTATAGACAGGCGATAGCTTAATGCAAGACGAAAATGTCACAGAATGGTTCTGTAGGAGTTTATTGTGATGCATGTACATTGAATTTAATTCTGTATTAAATGGCTACTTGCTTTTGCAGATACATTATAAATATCATTTAGGGACTGCTTTATAGAGACTCTACTGTATTAACCCTTTACTTCATAAATACACCTTTTTACATCTTTTCGAACAGAAAAGAACCAGATCAGACAGCTCTTATAGGAGCTGTCTGATCAGGGTCTGCTCTGTTTACTTACGGTATAATACAGATATGATTCTACAGTTTTTGCAATGGTCAAAATTTCCTGTGTTCATGTACAATTATAAAAATTAATCTATTCAATATTCATGATGCCATTATTTCTTACATGAATATTCATGAAGTAAGCAGTTAATGGTTACTTATGTTAGATTTTACTCTGTCTATACAAAACATAATATCCGCTTTTATAATTCTACCCTATAAACACATACAAAAATACATACTAGCTTTACAGTAAAAACATTATATACTGCACCTTAATCTAAACTAAGAAATGTAAATTTAATCTCAAGCACAAACCCAAATACTACTGCTGATCACAATTTAAACTCTATTGCAAAAAAATTGTAATACACAAGTTGTATGACTAAAGTAAACTGTAACCCTTTACCTGATGAATACACCATTTGACACCTACAGGTACCATTTGACACATACAGGTACCATTTGACACCTTTAATACACCATTTGACACCTTTGCAAACAGAGCAGACCCTGATCAGATGGCTCCTATAGGAGCCATCTGACCAGGGTCTTCTCTGTTTGCTTATGAAACAACATAGTTCTGATTCTACGGTTTTCTATCACAGCACAAATGTGTCCATATGCCATAATAAAAAGCGTGTTTTTTTTAATATTCATCAGACAAAGAGTTAAGTATCACTGTGTGATCTATTTGAAATATCAAATGAAATATGTTAAAGAGTAGTGTTTTTTATGCAGAGTACAGTCTAAGTTATGTGGTGGCAAAAGAATGGAAAAATGTGGAATCCATGTTTCATAAACATGGAGATAAAAACCCTGAATCAAAACCAGCTAGAGAAGCTTATATGTGGAAACTCCATGCATTTAATCCTGTAAGTCACTTCTTACAATACGAGAAGTGTGTTTATTGATTTCAATTTTGGTGACACGTACGACAAATAAGTAAAAAGCTACAAATACAATGATTTCCATACCTTTTTTGGACAGAGATTAAAATAAAATGCCACAATAAAAAGTGTTCATCATAAATCATGAGCCTTTGATAAACTGCGGCACAGTTATTGGCACGTAACGGATTAACACTGTCACGCAATTACGAGGAGAGCACTTTAACGTAGATAGTCAGACCGTCTTATAAGACACCTATTCATGTTCCAAGAAGAAAGACAAAACAGAATTTACACATTAACAATAACTCTACGATTCAAATGACTAAAATAGAAACTCTCTACAGTGACCAAATAAAAGAAATCCCTTTGTCAATCTTTAATCTTTTCCTTCATGAATGATTATGCAAGAAATGACGTCATGAATATTAATTAGATAAATTTGTTATAATAGCACATGGACACAGGAATTATTGGCCTTGGCAGAAACTGTAGAATTATATCTATACATGTGTACAGTATATCATATCATAAGCAAACACAGTAGATCTACTGGATCTGGATCTACTCCGTTTGCAAAGGTTTAGAAACTGTCCATACCATTTCTACCAATATAAAAACATCTTATGTCCATATGCCATTATAAAATTCAACTGATAAACATTCATGATGTCATGTCTCACATGAATACTCAACAGGGAAAGGGTTAAAGACCCCAACATTATCACTAATTGGCCACTTTAACGAGGCTCTACTATGTTATCACAACCTTCACTTAAAATCATACACACAGGCACTAGTAACAGAATATCACAGTCTTCAGAAAAAAACAACATGTACGTGTAAATCAAAATAACCCTTTACTCCATAGAGATGTCATTTGAAATGTTTGCCAACAGAGTAGAACCAGGTCTGACAGTGGCAGCTTAATGCAGGGTGAAAGTCATGCAGAAAGCTCCTCTAGGAGCTTTCTGCATGACTTTCACCCTGCATGCAGCAACCTGCCTACAAAGACATAAATTCTTCATTACTAAAATTTCGTAGTACATGTATGGAGTTTTTACTGTAATTGTTTCATATAACAATATGAAATAATTGTTCATAATGGGCGGGTTCTGCCATAAGGATGAATATTCATGGAGTAAAGGGTTAAAGGTTAGGAATTAATTATTACAATTCAGAGAAAATTCATAACAACATAACAAACAGACTTTAAGAAGTATTAAAGCAGAAAAATCAGACATCATTAATTTTCAGTGAACACATAACAGAACAATTATTATTAGTAACTTGTAAACTGCTTATCTGGATGTACTGTATTACATTTTGATAAGAATTTTAAAAGTTTATAATTGAAGACAGCTAAGAAATGGTACCAGCTTTAAAATTTGAAGGAAAAAAACATAACAGTTTGAAAACAACTATGACTCTAAAACTGAGAAAATCCCAATTAAGAGGAATTTACTATTGTCACATATTCAAACATACATTACCAATCACAGAATTCACAAATTATTATGTACATACATGCATGACACTGTGAAGGGGGGGGGGGGGGTAAAGCTTACTGGCATTTACAAACACTGCAGACCCAGATCAGAGGACATCTACAGGGACCCTCAGATCTGGGTCTGCACTGTTTGTCATTTATTAACCACTGCCAATTTTGATCCCTTCATACTGACTGGATTTCACTATTGGTGAAAAGATAAATGTGTCAGCAATGAAAGGGTTAGGGTCTGTCAACATCCCAAGGTCTTAGTGAAAACTATAGTAATAGTATCTACATTCTTTGGGAAATCTTTGCAAACAGTTTGGATCCAGATGAGATGCCAAGTAAACCAGGAATCTTATCAAGATCCATATTGCTTGACACTCATACTTGAAATAAGTTTTTGTAAATACAGCAAATCATCTCTAACTATTTACTCCATAAATACACTTTTCTATGCCTTTGCAAACAGTGCAGACCCAGATCAGACGGCTTCTGTAGGAGCCGTCTGATCAGGATCTGCTCTGTTTGCTATGAAATAACACAGATATGATTCTACAGCTACTGCCATGACCAACATTTCTTATTTTCATGTGCCATTATAAAAATTAGTCTAATTAATATTCATATGTAATTATTTCTTACATGAATATTCATGGAGTAAAGGACTCAAGCAACCATCAAGAAGCTCTAATTCTGGTTCATAAAGGAAGGTAGTAGCTCCATGCAGGATGAAGGTTATTCAGGAGCTTTAATGGGAGCTAATCCTATATTACTTCATCATGCATGGAGCAACCACCTACTTTTAATAAAAGATACCCATCATTCATAAAGGGATACTTCAGAGAGATTATGCTGTAAATCGAGAAATTGATGAATTTTGAATGTTTAGATTGCTGATATAGGTACAAGGAGGTGGTACGGCACTAATCCCCCCACAGGTCGACACATAACCAAACATACAAGAATCAAGTTTTCAACAAATTTCCTATGAAACACCATCATTAATGCTTTCATTTCTAACAAAACAAGTCAACAATCATAACAGTTTTCACATGCACACAATTGACTAAATGCTAGAAGCCATGTGCGGTCTGTAGAGTACAGCCATAACTGCCTCTGGTATGTGAAGAATCTTCCTCACTTCTCAGGATGTTGGAATTACCTCAAGACTTCCGCGCTGAAGAGAGGACAAACTGCCTTTTGAATGATGAGAACTATGAGAGTGATGAGATGAAGCTTTAGAGGATTTAGATGATTTGGAACTCATAGATGAGACAGATTCCCTGGACTGATAAATTTCTTTGGACTTTCCAGAGAGTCCAGACACATTGCTAGCTTTATCATCATAAACAGTAACCTCATCGTCACTATCTTCGTTATTGGCAGCTTTGCGTAAATCTTTTGACTGTTGTAGATATTTCTCTGCTCTTTCGATTTCGGTCTCCATTAGCATAATATCTTGCTCATTGATTGGCCACCCAGCCTCCTCTAAAGCTTTCATGAACCAGCGGCGGTTGTTGAGGAATGATACAGGCACTTCAGCATCACCAAACCTGACAACAGCAATTGAGAGTTCAGTGTAAAAGTATTGTAAAAATTTAGTGAAAATTGTTTAACCCTTTCCCCGTTCAATGTTTATGGGAGAAATAATAACATCATGAATATTTATTTGCTGAATTGTTAAAAATAGCATATGTACAAATAGTTTTGTATACCCTTCAGTTACAGTCATGATGACATTTGCAAAAATATAGAATTCAGGTGACCCAGATCAGATAACTCTGCTGTATTTGTATATACATGCATGTCTCAGAGGCTCTACTTTAGGCAATGTCCATAACATCTTAGATTATTTTTTAATTCATTACTACATAATTCATCATGAATATAGAAAGTTTCATTTGACATGTGGCATAACAAGATTATGTCTCTGGTTCACATCACGGCCCTTGTGATGATAAACAATTGTGTGAATTTTGATGAAGATGACTTGAAGTTTGAAATATGGTTGAGAAAAGGGTATGTAATGAAATATGGCTTAAGTTAAAGTTTATGCACAACCAAAACTGAAACGAAAACGGCACTTGCAGAAACTCGTATGGACCCGGTATGTCCCATAGGTGCACAATGTTGGCACAAGTATGCTTAAATGTGTACAAATGTGTACCACAGTACTTTATGTACACATTTTGGTACATTTCGAGTACGCAAAGTGAACTAAGGGGGTCAGTTGCAGCCTTTTAACATGCCAAACGATACTTTGCAGAAACCCGTATGGACCCCCGTATGTCCCATAGGTGCACAATGTTGGCAGAAAAATCCCTGATTAACTCTTTACCTGTTCAATATTCATGTAAGAACTAATGAGCTCATGAATATTAATTGGATTATTTCTTAAAACAGCATATGACACAGGAATATTTGGCTCAGACAGAAACCGTAGAATAAGATCTATATTCTACCATAGGCAAACAGAGCAGACCCTGATCAGACGGCCCATACAGGAGCGATCTGATCTGGGTCTACTGACTCTACTCTGTTTGCAAATGTGTGAAAAGGTGTTTATATGATGGAAAGGGTTAGCTCTTTCACCACAGAAGTCATCAGAAAACAACTGATAGAGCTTGCTGCAAATCAGTGAATTTGTGATCACCTATGCAAACAGTTTGGATCCAGATCTTATCATGCAGGATCCAAACTATTTGTCACACCACTAATTTTTTATAGCAAAAACATTGAAGGAACATCCACTCTGAAACTAACAGTGAACATCAGTGTTTGCAGACAAGAATAAATTGGCACTAAAGTGTTAATTGCATATTCTCTTTACCTATTCTCAGAGCAACAGATAAAGGTAAGTGCTCAAATACTAAAATCGTCATCTCTCCACCAAACAAAATGTTGTGACCACTCGTTAGAATTGTCTCTTCGACTCAAATACTAAATCGTCCTTTCTCAAACTCTATGTTATTTTAAAGAATAGCCACACCATAGGGTTTGGTAGAGAAATAAAGTTATTCTTGAAAATGTTTTAATTTACGCATGCTATCTGGACCTCTGATTCCACAAGAATGTTCATGGAAAACAATCCTCTGTATACCAGTACAGTAGAACCTCTCTATAACAACCACTAAATTGTGTTAATTAGTTGGTATTTAGGGCAGGTGGGTGCTTAAAGCAAGGTGAAAGTAAAACAGAACGCTCCTAATTAGGAGCGTTCTGTTTTACTTTAAACTTGCTTTAAGCAGCCACCTGCATTTAATACAAAATGCTTGATGTAATTTAGTGGCCGTTATAGAGAGGTTTTACTGTATACATGTACTTACTCTTCTTCTTTTGTTTCCCTGGGTATGGTCTCCCACACCATAGCATCCAGTCTCCTGGAAGACATTAAGTAATGCAAAATCATACACTTGTGGAAGTCTTCAATACCAATTTAGGTATTGATGAATATATGTGCAAGAAATAATGACATCATAAATATCAATAAAATGAAATTTGATAATGGCATTTGAAGACAGGGATTTGGCTATGAGAGAAACTGTGAAATCAGATCTAAATTATTCTATAACCAAACAGCAGATTCTGATCAGATGGCTCCTACAGGAGCCATATGATCTGGGTGTACTGTTTTGCAAAGTCAATAAAAGGCAAATCTAAGACTCATTCACATGCCTCTAAAGTTGAGCATAGTATTTGGAAGAAAACATTTCATGGTCAAAATTCAAATAATCCGAATGATTTTTGAGATTGAGAATGACATAACATTTTGAATGTGCAAAAGGTCAGTTACATGTAGCTGGCACTTGCAAAACAGTGTCAGATGCAGATCAGGATCTACACTTATCATTACAAATCCTCTTGAATGTCTTAAACTATTCCCTCCTAGACTATTTTTAGATCAAACCTCTTTGAATAAATCTACCGAAAATGAGCATTTACTAGAGAAAAGGAAACATTTATAATTGTGTAGTTTTGAAACCACTGTGATAAATAGAGCATTAATTTTGCTCCTATGGTGCAAATGCTCTATTTATTACAATGGTTTCAAAACGTGACTGTTACAGAGGCGTCAAAATGTTACAGAGGCGTCAAAATGTTACAGAGGCGTCAAAATGTTACAGAGGCGCAAAATGTTACAGAGGCGCCAAAATGCGTCACTAGGAGGGAGTGGGTTAATAGTTAAATACTGAATGGACTCTACCATTAACACTAATGAATATTTATGCCTGAGTTGGTCCCTTTATGAATATTATTAACTTAATTCTCATAATGTAAAATGTTTAACCCTTTCCTCCATAAATACGCCTTTCTAAGCCTCCGTAAAAGTCAATTTTTGAAACCATTGCAATAAATAGAGCATTTGCTCCTCAGGAGCAAATGTTCTATTTATCATAATGGTTTCAGAACTACAAAATTCTTATTTTTTTCTTTTAAGTTAAGGAGTTACTGCTCCTTTTTGGTAGATTTATTCAAAGTGGTTGGATCTAAAAACAGCCTTATCAGGGAGTGGGTAAACAGAAATTTTGCCTTAGACAAAAACTGTAGGATTAGAGTTTTTGTAATTCAATCAGCAAACAGAGCAGACATTGATCAGATGTTTCCTTCAGGAGCCATCTTATCTGGATCTACTCTGTTTGCAAAGGCATAAACAAGTGTTTGTATGAGGGAAAGGGTTAAGAATGTTGGATCGTATGAAGATTCCAGCAAACTTATCCATACTTTAATTAGAGAGGATTTTCTGTACCTACCTGTTGTACATGGCTATCAGTCTCTGTAACTTTTCTTCATAAACCTTTAGATTGGCTCCATTGGGATTTATCAGTTTGATTGGTCGTCTACTCTTGTTGGAAACATGAGCAATCGGCAGCACCTGGGTATTAAACAAAGCAATGAAACTACTAACAAAATACCTGTTTTCAAACCTTTACTATCTGAAGCCATTGCAAACAGAGTATGGTAAAATAACCCTAAACGCGACCTTATAATTTGTATCAGTGTCGGTCTTTAAGACAGGTGTCAGCTTAATGTAGGTTGAAAGTTCACAGAAAGCTCCAAAAGTAACTTTCTGCCTGACTTTCACCCTACATTGAGCAGCCACCTGCACAAAAAGACCTAAAATGTTCTTTGTGGTTCAGAGGAGGTTTACTGTAGATCCAGATCAGACTTTGACATGATGTCTTAGAATCAGGAATAACGATTTATTCCTTTATTCCATGAATATTGCTTTCTAGACCTTTGCAAACAGCGTAGACCCAGATCAAATGGTTCCTTTAGGAGCAATCTGATCAGGGTATGCTCTGCTTGCATGAATGTAGTAAAGGGCTAAATGTATTTTTGTGAAAACTAGTGAGGCATTTTGAAATATGAATTGATTACAATCTTAGAAATTACTTCAGCTTGTTGGCAATGTTTTTTATTTGTCTGACTGCATGAAAAATTATTGCTGTTGCTTGCACAAAAGACAAATCACATAAGTAAAAATTTTAATGTATTATTGAACTAATGTATACGACGTATTTTTCCATGCTTGCCAGAAACTGTAGCGCAGTTACAATTGTAATCAGTGGGTTTATTGTGATAATTGTAAACAAATTTCTGAATGGCTTACCTCGTCAAAGACTTTAGAAAGCACATGCTTGTCCAGTATGGGGACGTATTTGGCTTTGTGTGGTATGACTGTGGGAGCCAGAGCATCAAGCAAGGTCATCTTGCGGGCCACCAATCCATTCTTCTGCAGCCACTCCTTAGAAGATGTGTAACGTGATCTAAAAAAATAAACCCAAGTAAAGTAATTAATTTACCCAAAATATAACCTTTTTATATTGAATGGACTCTATCATTAAATATGAATGGAAGATTTCACTTTGAAAATTCAGTATTCATAGAGTTAACAAACATAATACGGTAGGTGGAGTCTTGCATGAATATTCATGAAGTAAAGGGTAAAGTTAACTTGAGTGCTCTACAGAAGTTTTACTGTAACATAACAAATCTTACTTTTTAGACCTTGGCCTTCTTCTAGCAGCCATTGCACGGGCTTCTCGTGCTTCCACTGAAAAAGAACCAAAACCCAATTACTATAAAACAAAGAAGCAGCCAGGTAAATTTATTTGCTACCTTGGTTACTTTCAACATTAATCATACTTATTACTATTATCCATCCCTAAAAACCAAACAATAAAACTTTTTTCAAGAATAGTTCCTTTATTTCTCCACCAAATCCAGTGTTTTGGCCACTCCTTAACCTTTAGCCTGCTGAGCAAATTATTTTTACATAATTTTTCACCTACAAAATTTTCAAAATTCAAGCTACATGTATAATCAATTTGTCTACAAAAATGCAATCTGGGTTTCAAACAGTTTGGATCCTGATGAGACGCCAAGTTTGCATAGGTATTCACTCATCCGCCCATAGCAGGCTAAAGGTTAATATTGTCTTGAAGAGACGGTTCTAAGGAGTGGTCAGAACATAGGAACTGGTCAAGAAATGATGAATTTAGTAGTTTATCCTTTATCTACGACTCTAGTTGAATACTGAATAGTTTGGCTGGTATTAGTCACTGATACCAAAGGTCCAGTTAAGATGCTTAAATTAAAATAGTTTCAAGAATAACTTCTTTATTTCTCCACAAAACTCTATACTGCGACCACTCTAAAGAATCGTCTCTATCAGATGATTCTTTAGAGTGGTCGCAATATAGGTTTTGGTGGAGAAATGATAGTTTTAGTATTTGGGTACGCGCCCTTATCTGTAGCTCTGCATACATACCATAGTAAAACAGTAAGAGTTGTTGTAAGTAAGGGAATACAAAACATTAACTAGCAATGTAAGTAATTAATAATTTGATAAATGATGTAGGAAAATGTCATGAAGTGGTTTAGGACATAGGCCAAATTTATTGTGCAGTAAAACCTGTGTTAAGAGACCACTACTTAATGAACACAGGCATGTTAAAAAGAGGTGGCTGCTTATTGCAGAGAAAATGTAATGCAGACAGATCCTTTGGGAGCATTCTGCATTTCTTTTGTCCTGCATTACGCTATCATCTGTCTTAAAGATCTTTTAATAACTAGTCATGGTGTACTAAATTCGTATTAATATTCATAGGGAAAAGGTTAACCCTTTTCATGTAGAAATAAGAGTACTGGCATTTCAAAATAGTGTAACCCAAATGAGAGAGCTCATAGAGGAGCTCCCTGACCCAAATCAGAGAGCTCATACAGAAGCTGTCCAACCCAAATCAGAGAGCTCATAAAGGAGCTGTCCTACCCAAATCAGAGAGCTCATAGAGGAGCTCCCCGACCCAAATCTGCATTGTGTGTTACTCAAACTGCACTAGGAAATTCAAGCTTGATAACACCAGTGTTATTATTCATACTAATTAGCCTAGCATAGCGTAATAGTACTTCATACAGTTTAACCTGCATTAATACATAGCTCGTTACCTGATACACATGTGTTTGCTAACAGAGTAGACACATATCAGATGGCTCATGCAGGAGCCATCTGATCAGGGTCTGTTCTGTTTGCTTATGAAATAAGATAAATCTGATTCTACAGTTTCTGCCATGGTAAACCATATACTAGTTCAATATGCCATAGTATTAATATAGCAATTGAGATTGGTATACAGGTGTTACATCTTACATGAACTGTCATCACGTAAAGGATAGAGAATATTATATGAGTGTATGTCAAATAGTGAATTTATTCAATGAGGATAAAATGTTGCAAGAACATTCTTGTATGTTGCAAGAACTTATTTTTATCCAATAGGTTCAATATATAATATCCCTTTGTATGTGGGGAAACAAGTATATCAGTCAATTGCAAATAGCTAAGACCCAGATTAGAGAGCTCCTAAACAAGCCCTCTGATCTGGGTCTGGACTGCTTTCCATAAAAATCATATTCTATAATAAAAATGTTTTGTTTTTCTTTGTGAATTGCTTCATAAATATTCATAGAGGTCAAGTATTCTAATTTAGCATATACTGGGTTAAACCACAAACATTTGATGTTTGTAATTTTTTATCACATGTACATGAATATACAGAGATGTTTTAATATAAAGAAAATTGTTAGTTTCAAGTACATTGATAGAATAGCAAAAAGAAATTAATGGTGTTATGCATAGTGTTGCATTATTCAAAAAGGTAATTGTGTTTATTACAAATAATCTGAAAATGTAAATGGTTGTAACCCTTTCACTCACAGACACACCTTTTGATTCTTTTACAATCAGGGTAGATGCTGATCCAATGGTTCCTGTAGGAGCTTTCTGATCAGGATCTGCTCTATTTGCCTATAAAATTATATAGATCTGATTCTTCAGTTTCTGCCATGGCCAAAACATTACGTATTCACATGCCATTATAAAAGTTAGCAGATAAATATTCATGATTTCTTTATTTCTTACATGAATATTAATGAGGTTATGGGTTAATTATCATTTTAAAAAAAAATCTGTCATCTGCCAGAAGCAAACAGTAGATCATGATCAGATGGCTCCTACAGGAGCTGTCTAATCTGGATCTACTCTGTTTGCAAAGGTATCAAAAGACATCTAAAGGGGTTAAGTATGGAATATCATTATATCATGATCATGTTTGGCATAATATACTGTATGTATGGGCATTCTATATATATATATATATCTTTATTCCATGAATATTCATGTAAGAAATAATGATGTCATGAATACAATTGGATTAATTTGCTATTATCACAGGGGCAAGACACATTTGAGTCAGTATATAAACATATACTGATTCAACGTTTCTTGCCCCTGTGGCTATAATAGCATAATATTATGGGCATAGGAATGTTTGGTCTTGGCAGAAATAGTAGAATCATATCTATATTATTTCATAAGCAAACAGAGCAGACCCAGATCAGATGGCTCATCTGATCTGGGTCTACTCTGTTTGCAAAGGCATAGGAAGGCGTATATAATTATGGTGTAAAGGGATGAAGTGAATGTTCATGTGACAATCAAAACCCTCTATTAGCCACATACACAGCTGTCACAAATACATGACACAGTCACTTTACATGAATTCTGACCTCACACATTCAACCCGCTAATACATAAATATTCATGTAGGAAATAATTACTTTAATGAATATCAATTAACTGAATATTTATAATAGCATTATAAACAGGGAATTTTGACCATGGCAGAAACTGTACCGTCAGATTTATATCATTTCATAAGCAAACAGTGCAGAATATGATCAGGCAATTCCTTCAGGAGTTGTCTCAAATGGGTCTACTCTTTTTGCAAAGGAATAAACATTTGTACATATGAATTATAGAGTTGAAACATCATGATTACATACCAAGCCACAAGGTGAATGCTACCTCCAAATTTCACAAACATTTTAGACCTAGGATCAGCAGTTATAGACATTTTTTATTTGGATGACAATATACTGCAAAATGCACGAAGCTCCCTTTAAAAAATGTTACATCCGGGGATATTTATTTGAAATAATACAGTATATAAAGAGAAGCATGGATGTAGAACACATGCAGGTAAAATGGATATCAGGTAGGTTTTGGTTTGATCTCTGGATAGGCTGATGATATCGGGTTTGTGACATTGAACAACTATTCTACCACATCAAATAAACCTGCAATACTTGGGTGCAAATGCCTAATCTGAGTGACGACTCTGTTTCTAAAGGCATAGAAAGATGTATTTATGGAGTAACGGGTTAACCCATAGCTGATATCAAGTAACTCATAGTCTGGTCAGCATCAAAACTGTATGACACTTGGTTAAAATGTTTCACAAAACTATGAATGGTTCAAGAATATGTTAACAATTGTTTGGATGAACATCAATTTTTACAGCAGATAAAGTGTTTAAAAAGTTCATGCAACACTATTATTCATTGCAGTGTCAGGTTTTTATATTAACATTTTCAAATACGGGAAACAAGTGTACAGTAAAACCACTCTAAATTGGAATTCTAATAGAGAAGACTTTATATACTTTTAGACAGGTGGCAGCTTAATGCAGGATGAGAGTCATTCAGAAAGCTCCTCTAGGAGCAGATATTTATACTCAATTTTATCTCCGGTTTAGAGGGGTTTTACTTTACTGGCATTTGCAAACAGTGTTGAGGAGATCAGAGGAGTTTTCCACCTAAGAGCCCTCTGATCAGGATCTACACAGAATTGATAGTCAAAATCATACTGAACTGAATGGATTCTGTTGATAAATGATGAAGGATCATTCCATTTTGGAAGTTTAGCTGAGTTTTCAAATGGACTATTCCAAAATTCAAACAGGTCAAGCTTATGGTCAATATTTATGGATTTTTCTAAAGAAAAGTGTACACAACAAACAGTGCAGACCCTGATTAGAGGGCTCCTCTAGGAGTCCTCTTATCTTGGTATACATTATTTGCAAAGGAAATTAGTGACTCTTATGGGTTAACATCACATTTCTATATACAAATTGTGTACCGTCCTGCTCTAAACCTCTAAAGTTTGCAAAAAGTATAAATGTAGAACCAGGGCTCATTAACTAGTACTATATTTCGATAAAAGGTATCCCGTATAACATTTGTGAAAAATATTATTTAGACAATGACCACACAAATACAGAACTTGAAAGCCTAAAAACACTGTAAAAAGAGCCACAATAAACATAGGCACTTCATATCACACAAGCACAACTGGTTAAATGCAGACATACAGACGGATCACGAGCTAAGTTCAAAACTGTTGTACATGTAACTACATCCTTTCCCTGTTGAATATTCATCTAGAAATAATGACATCATTAATATATATTAGCTGAATTCTCATAACGGTATATGTACACAGGAAATTTTGGTATTGGTAGAAACTGAAGAGTTAGATCAACTATAATTTCAAAAGCAAACAGAGCAGGCCCTGATCAGATAGCTCCTACAGCAGCCATCTGATCTTGGTCTACTCTGTTTGTAATGGCATAAAAACTCATTTATATGGAGGAAAGGGTAAATTGCAATACAGTCTTTCTCAACTGTTTACTCCATTGACACACCTTTTCAAGCCATTGCAAACAGAGAAGACCCAGATCAGATGGCTCCCATAAGAGTAATCTGATCAGAAACTGCTCTGTTTATTAATAAAATAACATAGACCTGATTCTACAGTTTCTGCCATGGTTAAAAATTCCAGTTTTCATATCATATGCAATAATAAACAGTCATCCCATTAATATTTATAAACTCAATTTTTCTTAGATGAATATTCATGAAGTATAGTATAAATTTCTTAACCCTTTACTCCATTAATACGCCTTTCTACTCCTTTGCAAACAGAGAAGACCCAGATCAAACGGCTTCTATAGGAGCCGTTTGATCAGGCTCTGCTCTGTTTGCTTATGTATGGGAAAAATATGGTTCTGATTCTACAGTTTCTGCCATGGCCAAAAAATCATGTGTTCATGTGCTATAACAACAATTAATCTAATTAATATTCATGATGTCATTATTTATTACATGAATATTCATGGAGGACATGGTTAAAATATTTTTATCTTTATACATGTATACAATCTGAACGCCAAACAACTGGATTCTGATGAGATGTTGAACTATTCTGCATCTAATCTGAATCCATAAAATGTTTTACAACAGTCTTGCACTGAGCCCCAAATGTGTAATCTACAAATCACAGCTAGACAGAGCTATTTATAACTAGGTATACAACCTATATCAACAACGCGTGGTGACATTGCGTAGTCCTCTAACACTGAAACAAAAGTTGTACTTCTCCGATGTAACTATGTTCATAACCTACAGATCATAATCCAACTAAAATTCTTAACTCTAAGAATGCTTGTCTGCTTCAATACCACACAATTTGAATATTCTCATTTTGTTTGCAAACAATGACCAGCCTATCAAATAGTTTGGATCCTGGTTAGACATCAAGTTACTGAATTGTTAACTGGGTCCAACTATTTATAAAACATTATCCCAAATTCACCACTAGCGTGTACACATAAATCTGACCCGTTACCTCACTGATATACCTATTTCATGCCTTTAGAACTAGAGCAGATTCATAAGCAAACAGAGCAGACCTTGACCAGACTCTTACAGTAGTCATCGGATCTTGGTCTACTCTGTTTGCAAAGATGCTAGAAGGGTTTCTATAGAGTAAAGGGTTAACCCTTTTGACACCTCTGTAAAATCATTTTTAAAAACCATAGTGATAAATATCACAATGGTTTTCTAATATGTTCCTTTCCAGTAGTAAATGCTCCTTTCCGGTAGATTTATTCAAAGTGATGGGTCAAAAATAAGCCTGTGAGGTATTGGGTTAAGGAAGTTTAAGAGTTGAGAAGAAAGGACTCCATATACAAAATGTAGCCGACAAGAATTTGGAATTACAGTATAACCCATCTACAGAAAACACCAAAAGGAAGTCTATTTCTGGGCTTTTAACCCTTTACTCCATGAATATTCATGTAAAAATTAATGACGTCACACATTAATACATCACAAATTAATATGAATTAGATTATCTGTTATAGAGGCACATGGACATATTAATGTTTGGCCATGGTAGAAACTGTAGTACATTTGTATTATATCTATGGTATTTAAAAAGCAAACAGAGCTGAACTTGATCAGATGACTCCTACAGGAGCTGTCTGAACTAGATCTGCTCTGTTGCCAATGTGTAGAAAGGCATATTTATGGAGTAACGGTTTAAGGCAGGTGGTAGCTTAATGCAGGATGTAAGTTATGCAGAGAGCTCTGCTCTGATAGACCTCCATGCTAATGCTGATATAGGCAGGTTTTACTGTACTCATCAATATGTATACATTCTATGGAATTTTTAACACTAATTACAACTTATATGTAATGGATTACCCTAATTACCAAAAGCAGTGCAACAGATAGAGGTGCATTTTCAAATACTAAAATTGTCTTTTCTCTAGAAAATCCTATCTTGTGACCACTCTTTAGAATCGTCTCTTTGAGACGATTCTAAAGAGTGGTCACAACATAGGGTTTGGTGGAGAAATAAACAAACTTATAATTCTTGAAAATGTTTTAAGTCAATTTGGGATCATTTTGATAATTTTAAATTAGACTGACAGTAGAAAATAGTGTACACCCGGATCAAATTGCTCCTAGGGGAACCATTTGATCTGGGTGTACACTGTTTGCCTAACTATGTTTGTCTGAATACTTAGGGTAGTTAGGTGTTTTTTACATAACTTTAGCTCTATATACAACAGTGGTACATGACTAAACTCTATTTATTTGACCTTCTGTAACCACATGGGGTGCTAGACCACCATCCTCTAGAGCTGTTAAAAATATCAAGAACAATCAAAACTTCCAACAAAACAGTTATCGTTTTAATCATTTGCATGCTAGCAATGGATTTGAGGTAATCTATGTAAACAGGTTGTTTTTTAAGAAAAAATGGAAAATTAATTTGAGAATTATAGCAAACAAAACATTTTTTGCAAATGACAATAACTTGGAAGACAGAGCATTAACATTTTACTCAATGTTTCGTTTTATGCCTTTGCAAACTGAGTAGACCCAGATCAGATGGCTCCTGTAGGAGTCATCTCATCTAGGTCTGTTCTGTTTGGTTATGGAATTATAATAAAGATCTGATTCTAATTTCTCTCATAATTTTATGCCATTATAAAAATCATGTACATAAGTACATATACAATATACTTAATATTCATGATATCATTAATTCTTACATGAATATTTATGGAGTAAAGGGTTAACATATATCAATATCTGTGATATAAATAACCACACACACAAGTTTTGCTGGAATCTACTCAGATATAATAGAAGAATAACAGCCAGAAAACATTGGTGACCAAAGATAAAAAAGAAACTAGTGATAAGCTAAAATGACATCTTACACGTCCCTGGACAATGTTTTACTATCAGCTGGTTGAGCAACCTTTTGTTGGTAGAAAATATCATTGACTTCAGCTGTCACAGTTGATTTATCTTGCATTTGTAAACAGAGAAGACCCAGATCAGACAATTCCTGTAGGAGCCGTCTGATCAGAGTCTGCTCTGTTTGTTAATGAAATTTAATCAACTTGTTTCTTTAGTTTCTAAAATGGTTACAATGTTCTACCTTTCAAATTTCATTATTTTGTCCATGAATATTCAGAATATATTGAAATTTGGACTAAATATAGAACAGGTAATGTCGTAATGGGGTTAATTATTCAGTTGATCACATCTAAGATTTGTCCTTTTTGCACTATAGGTCTGGCAGTGGATGTTTATAATCTTTGCAAATAGTTTGGGTCCAGATGAGACTGTAACATTGCATCTTATCAGGATCAAAACTGTTTGACTCTCTGAATCTCTAAAATTGACAAAAAATAGAAGCAAACAATGATTTTTGTAGATGACTTAGCGTGCAAAAAGTTTTATTGGAACACTATGTCCCCTACTGGTATGTGTCAAAAAGAAATCTGCTTCAGATAAGAACAGAGCCAGTGACAAGGAGAGATGAAGATATACCCACAGCAAAAAGAGAACAAAATACAATTAAAAACTGTTCCTTCTTAGGTATAAAATCTCACCATTCTCAGAAAACGTCTGCCATTCTGTAAATAATTTGGAGCCATGAACACAAATTAGCTTTCAAAAACAAATTATCTATGACTCTGGTTTAACAGTAAATTAAGGTTTAACATGCTCGAACCTGTCACAATTTTCAGAAAAACTGATGGGCGTATTCAATTAGCGAACTCCGAGACTCTTTATACACAACAGGATAGTGTAACATACACTCTTTGATCACCCTTCAAATATATTTTTTCAGGGCTTTCATGCATGCCTTAACCCTTTGAATGCAGATTACATATCCACTTTCATTTGCAAACAGTGTAGACCCAGGAACCCTCTTATCAAGAGTCTGCACTATTTGTCATTCAGAATCCTCTAGCAAGTTATACTAATCCTTTCATACTGAGTGGATTCTTTATTTAAACTATTCTACTGACATACTCCCCCATCAAGTTGAAATTCGTCTCGAATTTCTTTGGGTATTGAGAACAATTTGCAAAGACTCCGGAGCACAAACAGTCACAGTCCCATGTTGGGTGCCACATGTAACCAGGTTTCTCTGAGAGAAAACATACCCGTTGGGTGTGGGGATGGAACTCGAGACCTCGAGATTCCTAGTTAAGGACTCTACTCCAACGCCATGAAAGCCGGCTTGTACAGCAAGACTGTACAAGTGTTGATAAGGTAAACTACACCCATGACAGTTTCATAAAGGAGATGGCTGAAAATTAGATTTAAAATTTGACAAATATTACAAATTTGCCATTCCCTATAAATGTTCAAGCTGCACTATGCCCTCTATTAATGTTATTGACTATTCCATACCTTGTGCCAGCTTCTTCTGCCTCTCTGCCTGTTTCTCAAACAGCTGTCGGGTTTCTGGCAGAAGCCACTCATTTGGGTCAAAGCTTCCTCGGCTGTTCAAGGTTCTAAGTAGACTGGTTCTGGTATGACCTGAAAATTAAGACCACAAATTGAAATATGGATACTTGGTTTCATAGGTGCTTTCTGCATGACTTTCACACAGATTAAGCAGCCACCAGTCCTGCCTAAAACGATTTAATTATTCTTTCCAGTTTAGATCGTTTTTGCTGTATTCAATTAAGTGAAATAGTTACAATTCCCTCCATCCATTCAGTACTGAACTCTTTCCCAACCACAAGTGTTTTCATGACAACCTTTGCAAAAGATTTAACCCTTATGGTGTGGGACACAAGTCACTTATGTCCTTTGCAAACAGTGTAGACCTAGATGAGAGGGCTCCTCTAGGAGCCCTCTCATCAGGGTCTGCACTCTACATTGTTTGTCATGTTACACTTTTCTTTAGAAAAATCCCCAACTATTCACCATAGGCTTGACCTGTTTGAACATTGGAATAGTCCATTTGAAAATCCAGCATTGTAAGGGTTAAATCCAAATGTGACAATGATTTCATTAGCATTTCATCAGAATCCGAACAGTTTGAAAAATGTAGTCATGATCCCCCAACTCCCCCTGTATTGTGGAAAGAGTGTACATGGAGTTGGAAATCTCACCTTTTCACACATTTGCAAACACAGCTGACTCAGTTCAAACAGTTCCTGTGTGAGCTATCTGATCAGGGTCTACTCTGTTTGCTTATAGGAAATAATATAGATATGATTCAACATATCCTGTCATTGCCAAACGTGTTCTTGATTATATGCCATTATGAAAAATTAACTTATTAACCCTGTACTCCATAAGCTATTTTTAAACCCAACCTCTTTGAATTAATCTACCGAAAAGGAGCATTAACTAGAGAAAAGGAAATTTTTAGAATTTTGTAGTTTGAAACCATTGTGATAAATAGAGTAAATGCTCTATTTATAACAATGGTTTCATTAAGTGACTTTTACAGAGGCGTAGAAAGGCGTATTTATGGAGGAAAGGGTTAATATTCAAAAAGCCATTTTCTTCATCTCACCTGCTGCTAGTGGCTTCATTGGGCCTCTGGCACTTCCTGGGCGGGCAGAACTTGATCGTCTGGATGTGACTGGGCGCTTGGCTTTAGTAAATGACCTTGAGTCCATTGAGGCTGCAAGTTTGGGTGGTGGTATAGGAGTATGTTCTCTATCAGGTGGGGCACTGCTAGGACGAGGTGGAGGAGTGTCAGATCGTGAGCGATACAGCTCCCTAGGGTCCATGGAGGGAACAGCTGATAGACGGTCTGTCTGGGGCATGGGATGGTTCCTATAATATCAAATTTACTCATTCATTCCTTTAAATCATGACAAATTTCTAATGCAATTATCTAATTTAATAAGTATGTTTATATTAACATTTCTCTAATTTCTTAACCCCTTACCCTGTTCAATATTCATGTAAGAAATAATGATATCATGAATATTTATTTGCTCAATGTTTATAATGGCATAATGTACACATGGATGTTTGGTATTTCTAGAAACTGTAGAGGCAGATCTATTATAAGTTCATAAGCAAACAGAGCAGATCATGATCAGATGGCTCCTATAAGAACTGTCTGATCTAGGTCTGCTCTGTTTGAAAAGGCATGGAGAGGTTTTTATATGAAGGAAAGAGTTAATACTCTGTATTAATCCATGCAATCAGTTTAGATCAAGGTGTAAAGTGTATGGTAAAATGAACAGAAAGATGACAACATTGTAATCACAAGATATGTAAGAAATAGTGACATCATTAATATTGATTAGCTGAAGATTTTACTGTAAAATGTTCAAGGAAATTTTGACTTTGACAAAAACAGTTACATGTACTGTAGAATCAGATCTATATCATCGTTATCATGTCATAAGTAAACACAGCAGACCCTGGTCAGATAGCTCCTACAGCAGCCATCTGATTTGGATCTTTTCTATTGTAAATATGTGGCAGTTAAGTTTTAGTTTAATTGTTGGCAGTCAGCATTTAATAATGCCTTTGGCCATTTACAAAACAAACTACCAATTATGGCAATGACATACAGTTCTATACATTTCAATATTCACAATTCAACTCAGAAATGGTAAAATATCATACAATGTATATATACTACACTGTAACACAAATACATTAAGCTTATCATCATGATCTATGGTGCATCAAAGGATCGCTTGTGTCATTAACATATTTAGCCATTTCAAAAATCCTCTTTAAATTTTAAGAAGACATAAGTCTACAGACTAGTATAAATGTAAATTTACCTGCTGCATTTCTTCAAGCTATCAATTTCTTTTTTCCATGACAGTTTTGCACATTCGTCTCTCAGTTCCGCTACCTTGTCCAGATCTGCCAGGCCTTGTCTCAGTTCATCCTTCAACATCCTTATGTCTTCACTCTGATAAAATCACATCAAGTAGTCTGATATAAGCTATACGCCTTTGAGCTGTTAATCATTTACCTCACAGAGATGTTTTTGAATGCTGTTGCAAATAGAGCAGACCCCAGATCAGATGACCCCTGTATGAGTCATCTGATCAGCGTCTGCCCTGGTTGCTTAACCATTTGCTCTATTAATGGAAAAGTAGTAAAGTCAAGCAGGCAAAGCCACATGCAAGACGCAACCACCACCAAAACACCGATAGACAGCATGACACACACACAACCACACACCCAAACGCACATGCACACACACATACACACACGAAATGAACACAAAACACCAAAAGACACACAAGAAACAGGGACAAACGTTCCACAACATGAACAAACCACAAGCACAAAGACGCAAGGCAAACAAAAGAAAGGGTGACAAAGAGAGTACCGCCTTGGCACGGTCAGCAGCAAAAACACCACTGGGGGTTTAAACCGGTTTACGGACGTCCTAACCTCACACTTCTCTCAAAGTCACCCTAGCTTTACAAATATTGTAAATAAAGGTATCCCCGCTGGACTTACCCACAACATAGACGACGGTGAACACAGGACAACATGTAAAACATAGCATAATAACTGTGACAATCCGTCAAATATGTACTCAATGACTTTGCTGAAGTCAGAGCACCTGCAGGCAAGCCGTTAAGGGCACGACAGGGAAAAAATAATACATGAGTCTGGTAAGCTCCTCCTGTATCCAAGTTTAAGAGTATACCATCATAGAGTACTACCCTCGGCCTGTCATCGCGCAAGCAAAGAGGGAAGCGTAGCTACCGACTGTAAAAGGGTCGATAACCAAACATGCAGTGTGTTGCAATATAATAGGATCATAACCTTTCTTTTTAAATTTTTTAATGCGTTTTATAAACAAATCATGAAAATGGATATGACCCCGAATTTTCCTAAGTTTGTAGATAACATCCCCATAAAATTCTGGTTGAGAAATGCCTTGTCGCAGTAACGTCCGTAGATTGCAATTATATTTACTAATGAGAGGTAAATTTCGATAATAAAATTTAGAAAAGGTTTTCCGAAGTTTGTGATATCTGTAACCTTGCTTAAGAAGTTTATCAGTTATAACTAAATTACGTCTGTTAAAATCTTCAAGCAAAGAACAGGCTCGGGCAAACCTAATAAGTTGAGAAATATAAACACCATAAGATGTAGAACGTGGCACATCCCCATCTAGAAAAGGATAATTAACAATTTTGAAATTAAAATCTTCTCTTTTATCGTATACTTTGGACGAAACTTTATCATTTGTAATTGAAAGATTCAAATCTAAAAATGAAGCATTAATGTCAGATTGATTAGCTTTGTTTAAAGACAGTTCTTTTGGGTAGATTGAAGAAACCATAGTATCAAAATAAGGATTATCTAAATTCAAAATATCGTCTAAATACCTTGAAGTTTTATTAAAAGCATTAACAATATCGGTCTGTGTATCAGGTTTTAAGCTAAGCATAAAATCTCTCTCGTAGCAATACAAAAACAAATCTGCAACAAGAGGGGCACAATTTGTACCCATGGGTATACCAACAACTTGACGATATATGGTATCTCCATAACGCACAAATATATTATCTAAAAGAAAGATTAGAGATCTACAAACATCAAGGCAAGTCCACATTGTGTAATGTTCAACTTCTGAATTCGAAAAGAATGAACGTTGAACATTACAAGCAATGAACATTTTGTTTTCTCTGGCAAAGGTTTTTTCTATTAATTTAATAAGTCTATCCTTTATAAGATGGTGAGGTAGAGTAGTATAGAGTGTAGAGAAATCATAAGAGCTCAGTAAAGAAATGTTATACTGTTCATTTTCAAGTTTTGTTAAAACATCATTTGAATTTTTTATGGACCAAAAAACATTAATACCAGAATTTTCATATATTTTATCACAGTAGCGTTTAACATGTTCTTTGATCGTAGTAAGACAGGACGTCAAAAGTATAGATAATTTAGTAGTGGTACAACAGCTAGAGTTGGCAATAAAACGCGACTTATAAGGGTTTTTATGTAGTTTCGGAATCCAGTACAAAGTAGAAAGTTTATGTTGTTTTATGTTAGGACCAGACTTAAAACATATTTTTTAATCTTTGCAAACAGGGTCGACCCAGATTAGATGGCTCTTGTAGTAGCCATCTGATCAGGTTTTGCACTGTTTGCTAATGAAATTTGATAGATCTGTTTATTTAGTTTCAAAAATGGCTACAATGTTCCACCTTCCATATTTCATTATAACTATTTTGTCCATGAATATTCAAAAGTTTTGAAATTTGGAATAAATGTAGAACAGGGAAAGGGTTAAGTTAAACTAATCTGCCCACTGCTGAAAAGCTGTTTCATTTGTTCTTACATTTCTCTTCATTTGCACAGTCATGGTGTCAAACAGTTTTGATGCTGATGAGACAAAAAGTTACTTGGCATCTCATTAGGAACCTATTTTACTAAAGATCATATGACTGAAATTATTGTACGTTCTAACATACGATGATCACAAATGGACATTGCAATCCTCATAATAATGTTAGATCTTAAAATAATTTCTATTATTCGTAGTTAGCCTGATTGCTGTATACTAGAATATGCAATAATTGCAAAAATCCTAGAAGTAACAATTGTCGTAAAATTAGGACTTATGATAATTTTGGTTGTACAATCTTTAAGAAAATGGGTCCCTGGATCAAAACTGTTTGCCAGTGTTATCACAGAATCACCAACAACATGCAAAAGGTAAACAATAAGCCAGAGATACAGATAAAGGCTGCGTACCCAAATACCGTACTAACATCATCATTTCTACACCAAACCCTATACTGTGACCACTCTTTAGAATCGTCTCAAAGAGACGATTCTAAAGAGTGGTCACAGTATAGGGTTTAGTAGAGAAATAAAGGAGTTAGTTATTCTTAAAAATGTTTAAATTTACGCATCTTATCTAGACCTCTGCAATCAGCCCAACTATATTTACCTCCCAGGACTCTGGTTGTCCCTCAAGGTCTATGCCTTTCTCAGAGAAGTAGTGGTAGCGCCCACCAGTTGCCCGGGCCAAGTCATACAAAAATTGGTTTGCTTCTGTGTCATTACAGTTGAACGAGATCGTATGAACTGGCACACTGTGCTGCATCTGCACTTGGGCAATAATTGATTTGGGTGGCTGAAATGATTGAAAATATATTTCTAGTAGGGATCCCAAGACAGGCAGTAACAGAGAAGAAATCTAATTAATAAAAAAAATCTTGTTGAGGTTTACATACATTAGAAATAATATGAAAATATGACCCTTTACTCCATAAATACATGTAAAGAAATAATAACATCATTAATATTGATTAAATGTTTTTTTATAGAAGGTAATGAACACAAGACGTTTTGGCCATGAAGAAAACAACACAATCAGATCTATATTATTTCATTAGCATAGTGTAGACCCTGATCAGACAGTCCCTATTGAAGTCTACTGATCTTGGTCTACTTTTTTTGAAAATACGTTAAAAGGCTTATTTATGTGAAGCATCAACTCTTTGCATATATGTAATTAATCTGTAATGACCTATGACAATACAATCTGAATCCACATGATCTAGATATACCCTGTTGGCAAAGGCATCAAAATGCAAATACAGTTGAACTACGATAACTCGAACTTCAAGGGACCATACAAATTAGTTTGAGATAACAGTTCAAGTTATCCGATTTCTAATCTGAACAATTTCTCTAGCTCACAGCTTAATACAGGTCTAAAGTAATGCTGAACGCTCCTTTAGGAGTTTTCAGCATTACTTTAGAACTGTATTAAGCTTCAACGTGTGTTTCTAGATATCTGTAGCGATACAGTTTAGAGCAATTCTGTATCTTAAGCTTTGAAAGGGCTAAACATTTTATTCGAGTTATCCCAAATTCGAGTTATCCGAGTTTGAGTTATCAAAGTTCAGCTGTATATGGAGTAAAGTGCTGATAAAAGACAAAAGTACAAATACAACTTCAAGGAAACAATCTTCCAGAAAAAAACTGATAAAATCAATTTTCTGAATTACTCTGTGTTTTGTCAGGATCCAAACTGTTTGTAAAAGTTGTAATTATTATGTACCTGATCAGGTCTGCCATCTGTCAGCAGGTATATCGCTTGGGTGCCCGGGTCACCCAGGGCATGCTGCAGGGCTGAGTATGTGTTGGTGGAGCCCCAGCAGGACAGACCCTGAATCCATTTCCATGACCCCTCAAGGCTGGTTTGTGTCACCTCAACAAGTCGGTTCTGCCACACCTGGGCCTTGGAGTTGAATGCAATAAGGTTGAACTTCATTTTATGTCGCAGTTGCTCCTGAAAAACATACAACAAACAACTGTAATTACATTCATTAGACAAGTGCTATATTTAACCTAAGTATTAACACAATCTGCCCATTCCACAAGTTTGTAAAGCTGTATAATTCAATTTGATACCATTTTGATAACCTTTCGCTGTTATTATGTACACGATAAAAAATTCTGTGTTTATGTTCCAAATTATAAATATTCAGCTAATAAATATATGATATCATTATTTTTTTCAAGATATTCATTAGGTAAAGGTTAAATCATCAGTTGGGAGACAAACAAGCAATATCTGCTTTCAAAATTCGAGCAAATTACCAATTGTTTAGTTGCTTAATGCTTATATGAGTTCCAAAATTTCTCTAAGCCCTTGAAATCACATGGCTTTTGATCAACGGAGTATTAATTTCTCAGTCAATCCTTTAAAAGCATACTTGGTTTAAATGACAATAAGAAGGGAGTTGGCAAAGAAACTCTGAAAAACTACAGATTTAGTAAAAGATCCTCTTATCTGACTCTGATTTAATCCTTTCCCTGTTGAATATTCATGTAAGAAATAATGATACAATATATGTATTATTAATATTTACTGGCAGAATTTTTATAATGGCATATGAGCACGGGACATTTTTGCTCAGGTACTCTAGAATCAGACCAATATTATACCACTAGCATACACAGCCTGATCTGATGGCTTCAATAGGAGTCGTCTGATCTGAGTCCACTCTATTTGCAAAGATGTGAAAAGGTGTTAATCATAATAACAAACTGTTTACCTGCATCAGAAGAAACAGTCTGTCTTTGACATACTGTATGCTGGGTACCATCGACTCTGAGGTATCGATTAGGATGTAGATTTGGTCCTCAATCAAGGTACCAAACAGAGCACGACTTCCCTGGTTCAGCCAATCAATCCTGAAACACCAAACACATCAGGGAGAATGAGGATAGGGTGCATACAGTAGATGTTCTCTTTCCCTCTTGGCCTCCAGAATATTGACATGTAAGAAATTAAGCCATTATGAATATTTAAATAGCTGAGGTTTAATAAAGGCATTTACATGCACAAGGAACTTTTTTAACCATGGCACAAACTGTATAATCAGATCTATATTATTTGATAAGCAAACAGAGCAGACCCTGAGAAGACTGTCCTACAAAAGCCATCTGATCTGGGTCTACTCTGTTTACACATCTTTTAAAAGCGTATCTATGAGGTAAAGGGTTAACTCTTTGCATGCTAGCCTCAAATTCATGATTACCTATGTAAACAGATTGGGTCCAAATAAGATGTAAAGCAACTCATTAAATCCTGCTTATTTCTTTCTTAAAACTTCTGGCTCACCTGTTCTGTATAGCCCTGAGAGCTACAAGCATTCTCTGCTCATATGTCCTGTGTAACTCTGGTGTTACTTGCACATGTACCACTTTTCCGTCTCTCCACTTCACAACTGGGAACCGGTCACAGTACTTGGCATTGACCAGCTTACGTGTCAGAATCTGTAAAACAAAACAAACAAAATTACAATAGTACTTCAAATTAATGTCACTGAAAAATAACAAAAATTGTGACAGAACAAGATGTGTTTGTGAAACACTATGCCCCGACCTTTGACCCTGAAGGATGACCTTGACCTTTGACCCATGGACCAGGGAGTTGAACGCAACACATCGTCTTTGTGTAGTGAACATTTGTGCCAGGTTATTTTGAAATCCATTCACAGATAAAAAAGTTGTAGAAGGGACACAAAATTTAAGACTGATGGATGGAAGGACAGACGGACGGACGGACAAATGGATGGACCGACAATGCGATTACTATATGCCTGCCATTGGGGGCATAAAAAGTGCAATAATGATCTATTTTGACCCTTACCCTCCTGTAAAAAACATAACATCTGCTCAAATTGGGACCATAATTACACTAATTATTCTGACATCCAATCTCCTCTCCACCAGTTTGTAAAACTCAATAATTCCATTTGGCATCACTCTGATAACTTTAACCCATGCCCTCATAGGCTCTTTTTTAAACTCATCCTCTTTGAAAAGATATACTGAAAAGGAAATTTTAGAATTGTGTAGTTTTGAAATCATTGTAATAAAAAGAGCATTTGCTCCTATAGAGCAAATACTCTATTTATCGCAATGGCTTCAAAAAGTGACTTTTACAGGACTGTGTCAAAAAGTGTCAATAAGAGGGAGTGGGTTAAACAAGACTTACATAGTGACATATAGGGAAGACCCAGATCAAACTACTTTGTTAGGAGCAGTTTGATCTGGGTCTGCACTATTTGCCTAAATTTGTCTGCTTGACTATTGAGGATAATTAGTATATTTCTGAAATGGTTAAACCATGAATACACCTTTCTATGTCTACAAACAGGGTAGACCAAGATCAGATGGCTCCTGTAGGAGACCCCTGATTAGGGTCTGTTCTGTTTGCTTTTGAAATAACAAAGATCTGATTTCACAGTTAAGCCATGGCCAATAATTCCAGAGTGTTTATGTCATTATAAAAATTCAACCCGAATTAATATTCATGATGTAATTTTTTTGCATGAATATTTATAGAGTAAGGGGTTAAAAAGCAGATGACAAGTGTTGCTGCCAGCTTGTGCTAACAGTAAAGTCAACATTCTAAATGTTAGAGGCAATATATGAGAAAAGTTGTGATAATCTTTGTAAACATCCTTTCAGGATTCAAAATGCTTGACAAACAGATTGTGTATACAGTAAAACCTCTCTATAACGGCCACTAAATTATATCATGTATTTTGTGTTAAAGGCAAGCAATGTGAAAGTAAAACAGAACGCTCCTATAGGAGCGTTCTGTTTTACTTTCACCTTGCTTTAAGCGGCCAACTGTCCTAAATACCAACTAATTAACACAATTTAGTGGGTAATAGAGAGGTTCTACTGTATATGAGAAATGTGTGAAACATTTACTTGCAGTGTCAAACATTTACTTTAAGTTAACAGTAATTTTACAGTACAGTAGAACCTGTCTTAAGTAACCATCAAAAAGATGTCTAATTATGGGTCTGTAAGGAAGGTAGTAGCTTAATGAAGGTCAAAAGTAATGCAGAAAGGAGTTTTCTTGATTACTTTCGTCCTGCATTAAGCAACCATCTGCTTTCTAAGACTTCAATGTTCAATAAATGAACAGCCACTTAGGACAGGGTCTACTGTAGTTTATAAAGAGTTTCAAATAATGGGTTTGGTAGGTTTGTACTACGCCTTTGAATTATAGCCCATCTCATGCTAAGCACTAACATTTGAAAAAAGCTTGGAACCAAATTAGACGCTGTATAACTCAGCGTCTTATCAGGATCCAAGGTGTTTGACAATACATGTAGTTTCTTAACCGTTTATGCCATAAATACACCTTTCTTTCTACACCTTTGCAAATAGAGTAGACCCAGATCCTATAGGACTGCATCATACGACTTACTGCATCAGTCTGGTATTCATCCAATGGCTGCTTTGAGATATCCACAACTCCATCCTTATGGTGGAAAGCCACGCCGCCCAGTATATCAAACAATTCCAGCTTCCTAGCTGAGAGTCCATACTTCTCAAGCCAGTGACGGGAGCTCATGTACTGTTCATTGACCTTTGACATGTCCACAACGGGAGCTAACTGTGACTCTGTAAGGTAGATACTCTCAAGCTAGTTTCAAGTCACATGAGTTGGTAATTGAAAAAAACAATATAAATCCTGTTGAAATTCTTTGATTAAGATATTCTTTGATCAAGATCAAAGGATATTCTTTGTAATTACTGGATCTGGGTGAGAATAAATATCATTGGAACAAAACTGACCGATAATCAATCACAAATTGTCTTCAGTTTATTACATGTTTTTAGGGGCAGAATAAAGTATGCTTTTTAAAGTATTTATCCTAAATATTCAAATACCAAATCTCTCTTCTACACTGTTTGTAAAGCTGAACAATTTAATTTAGTACCACTCAGATAATTTTAAATCACACTGACACAGTAGAAAATAGTGTAGACCCTGATCAAACCGTTTCCTAAGGAGCAGTTTGATCTATGCACTATTTGCCTAAGTGTGTCTACCGTTATTCAAATACTATGGGTGTCTGAAAGTGAATGCCAACGGAAATTAGGATACCGGTACATGCAACAGAAAAACTGACTACTTAGCTAAAACAAAATTAGAATTGTGTTGTGCTTACCAGAACAAGCCTCCTTAACCCTTTACTCCATTGATACGAGTTTTTATGCCTTTGCAAACAAAGTAGACCCAATTCAGACAGTTCCTACAGCAGGATCTACTGTTGTTGCTTTATATCAAATAACAAAAATGTGATTCTACAGTTTCTACCATAGCCAAAAATTCCTGTGCTCATTTGCCATTATGATAATGATTTAATCAATATTGACAATATCATCATTTCTTACATGGATGTTCATGGAGTAAAGGGCTAACAAAACTACTGTACATGCTGTTGAGTGTAAAATAGTGAAGACCCTGATCAGGCTCAGTGTTTAACATGAGGTGACCTACTCTGGTTCTTCATACTTTTTTCAAAATTCCTGAGACAAAGTGGGATTCTATATAAGAGATGCATAATGATCCTGTTATACTAAAACAATTCCTTAGACTTTGCAAACTGTGAAGAACCAGATCAGCTGCCATGTATTCAGTGTCTGATCAATTTCTTCACTGTTTGCCACCCATCAATACCCATTCTGTTTATTACTTGTATGACAAACAGCATAGAACCTGATCAGATGCGATATTATACATGTGATTGTTGATTTGGTTCTACACTGTTTTCAATGCCTAAAGATTGGTTTCATATAGCATTACTCATATACAAACAGTGCACTACCATAGACAAGAGGTATACAGTAGATCTCCTCTAAACCAGACATTAAATTTGATATAAATATCAGGCTCTGAGACAGGTGGTGGCCTAACGCAGGGTGAAGTCATGCAGAAAGCTCCTCTAAGGAGTTTCTGCATGACGTTCACCCTGTATAAAGCAGCCACCTGTCTAATGTATCTAAATTCTCTACTAAAATTCCAGTTTAAAGGAGTTTTACTGTATTAGAAATCTATGTCAGTTCCGATGCCAAATCTTGTCGGTACTCATTTGAATATTCCCTGTCTACTGCAATCCTAATGAGTACCAACATGACAGGGTTTGGTTACAAAGAAGAGAATTTGGTAAATCAAAACTCATCTTTTCTATGGCTTTGCAACTGTGAAGGTGAAATTTATGATGTAGCCATAGTGATGTGATATACAGTACAACCTGTCTTAGGCGGTCATGAAGAAGAGGTCTAATTATGGGTCTGACAGGCAGGTGCTAGCTTAATGCAGGTCAAAAGTAATGCAGAAAGCTCCTATAGGAACTCTCTACATTACTTTTGCTATGTATTAAGTAACTACCTGCTTGTTAACCCTTTCCTCCATAAATACGCCTTTCTACGCCTCTGTAAAAATCACCTATTGAAACCATTGTGATAAATAGAACATTTGCTCCTACAGGAGCAAATTCTCTATTTATCACAATGGTTTCAAACTACAAAATTCTAAAATTTTCCTTTTCTCTAGTTAATGCTCCTTTTCAGTAGATTCATTCAAAGATGTTGGATCTAAAAAAAGCCTATGAGGGAATGGGTTCACAGAATCCTACGAATCCTATGAAGGACTTCTTAAAACAGGTTCTGCTGTATAGAAAACAGCCTTACTATTTCAACACTATGATCAAATTTGTGATAAACTTTGAAAACCAGATGAGACCCTGAAAAAAACTGGTTTCTAATCAGGATCTGAACTGTTTGAGACTTGATCAGATTTCCTTCCTATAAACACCTTCTCATACCTTGATATATTATTTTTTTACATGAATATTTAATCAGACAGATATCAAATCCTACTTTCTTCAATTTTGTCCTCAATAGCTTGATAATATAATTACATTTATAATTATTGTTTGTTCTTTCACAATATTTACCTTGAATTCCGTAAATTAAATCTCAGAATTTATAAATTCCTCTCCTTTTTATACCGATGTTAACTAGTCTTGCAGTGAACAAAATGTCTTCCAAATTATTGGAAAATACAGATAGCCATTTCACCATTTGAACATGAGAATTCGATTAAATATTTACAGTTTGTCAAACGCTTGAGTAATTAAAGGTTTAAATGGTGAGACAAATAGAACAGACCTGTGGAATGAACATCAGCATAATGAATTATTCATATCTGTGACTTTAACCCTTTCCCTCATACAAACATGTTTTCACGCATTTGCAAACAGAGTAGACCCAGATCAGACGGCTCCTAGAGGAGCCGTCTGATCAGGGTCTGCTCTATTTGCTTATTGGATTTGATAGATCTGTTTCTTTAGTTTCTAAAATGGCTACAATGCTACACCTTCCATATTTCATTATTGCTATTTTGTTCATGAATATTAAGTAGGTATTGAAAATTTAAATAATCGTAGAACAGGGAAAGGGTTAACCCTTTCCTCCATAAATACGCCTTTCTATGCCTCTGTAAAAGTCATCTGTTGAAACCATTGTGATAAATAGAGCTCTATTTATCACAATGGTTTCAAGCTACAAAATTCTAAAATTTTCCTTTTCTCTAATTAATGCTCCTTTTTGGTAGATTTATTCAAAGAGATTGGATCTAAAAATAGCCTATGGAGGAAAGGACTAACCCTTACCCACTACGAAAAAATAATTTAAGCTCAAACATCGATCTGGTACAATCTTGAGTACTTCCGATTTAATCAAGCTCTTGAACAAATTATTAATTGAGTGTCAAGGAGCTTGGATCTTAATGAGACCACGAATTATTCTGCATGTCATCTGGGTCCAAACTGATTGCAAATTAATATGTGTCAAGTCCTGGATAGCGGGACAAGGGTTCACCCTTTCCTTCAAAGACATGCCTTTTCATGCATTTGCAAACAGAGTAGACAAAGATCTGATGGTTCCTGTAGGAGACGTCTGATTAGGGTCTCCTCTGTTTGCTAATGAAATTTGAAAGATACGCTTCTTTAGTTTCTAAAATGACTACAATATTCCACGTTCCATGTTTCATTTTTACTATTTTGTCTATGAATATTCAATAGGTATCGAAGTTTTGACTAAATATCGAACAGGGAAAGGGTTAATTACTCCCTGTCTCTTCTTGATCCAAACGGTTTGAACAGGTTATCACAAATTCACTAGTACTGTTGTGAACATCAATATGAGAGTTTTAACCTTGATATAATCAACCCTCTGAATGCTGAATTTTCAAAGTGGAATGGTCTAATAATGTTTAACCCTTTCCTCCATAAATACGCCTTTCTACGCCTCTGTAAAAATCACCTGTTGAAACCATTGTCATAAAAAGAGCATTTGCTCCTATAGGAGCAAATGCTCTATTTATCACAATGGTTTCAAACTACAAACTTCTAAACTTTTCCTTTTCTCTAGTTAATGCTCCTTTTGGGCAGATTTATTCATAGTGGTTAGATCTAAAAATAGGGTTAATGATGAGAGTCCATTCAGCATGAAAAGGTATAGAAAAAACGATTTCTGAATGGCCATCATTGCAGATCCTAGCCAGAGGGCTCCTCCATGAACCTCCTGATCTGGGTCTACACTATTTGAAATACCAGTACACACATTGTTGGCATTCATAGGGTTAAGAAAATGGTTTCTGCTATCAACATTGTCAACTTCTCAAAGTTGACACACAACATAAGGGATACAGCTTAAACACATTGTGCTTTTGGTGAAATAAAAAGGTAGTGGTACCTCTCACATTATTCCTTTTGTTTCTGTCTGAAATACAGTATATTTCGACAATACACTTTTATTTATGCATATCCTGCTGTAAAAATTGTTGCCGGCTTAACCCATTACCTCATAAGCTATTTTTAGATACAACCTCTTTGAACAAATCTACGGAAAAGGAGCATTAACTAGAGAAAAGGAATTTTGTAGTTTGAAACCATTGTGATAAATAGAGCATTTGCTCCTATAGGAGCAAATGCTCTATTTATCACCATGGTTTCACAAAGTGACTTTTACAGAGTCGTCAAAAGTCGTCAATATGAGGGAATGGAAGAAATTCTCTGCTGAGCTATGTTTTACAACCTTTATCTTTACTATAACCTGATTCTTTTGGCATTATAAACTGTACAACCAGATCTTTATTATTTTGTTCACAAACAGAACAGACCCTAATCAGACAGCTCCTACAGGAGCTGTCTGATCTGGGTCTATTCATTTTGCAAAAGTGTGAAAATATGTCTCTAATAAGAAAAGGGCTAAAATTATTTCAATATATATTTTTTATGTTATTACTTGGTTTCTAGTCTGGATCCATTTAGCTAATTGCAAATGCAATCAGGAACTGTTTAGCAGAAAAGAAATTTAATATAAATTGCAGCTGGTATACCGTATATTCATGTATTCTTTTTCACCAGAGAAAATGTCTTTCACACATTACCAAAAATAAAGCAAAATAAAAGTTTCACTTAGCAGGCATTCTGACACGATGAGAAGCATTATATAGCCTATGATGATAGCTCGGCAAAAGAAAGATTCATCCCTTGGCCACTAAATAAACTTTTGGACCCAAGCATTTTGATTTGCTTCAATATTTAGATACATCATTAATCTAATAGAATATTCAAGTAAAAAGATAGTGCCAATTAGTTGAAATTATATCATAATAGCATTATGTACAAGACAGGAACTGTGAAATCAAATCTATGTGATTCCATAACCCATTTCCTCATATTGACGACTCTGTAAAAGTCACTTTGTGAAACCATTGTGATGAATAGAGCATTTGCTCCTATAGGAGCAAAATAAGGCTCTATTTATCACAATGGTTTCAAACTACAAAAATCTGAACTTTTCCTTTTCTCTAGTTCATGCTCCTTTTCAGCAGATTTATTCAAAGATGTTGTATCTATAAAAATAGCCTATGAGGTAATGGGTTAAGCAAACAGAGCCAATCCCAATCAGTCCCACAGGAGCAGTCTGATCTGGGTCTACTCTGTTTGTAAATGCATAGAAAGACTCTCTATCAGGTAAAGGCTTACTTTGGTTCTTACATTTCTTTCATACAATACAGATGCTGATGAGAAGCCAGGCTATTCCAAATCTCATCCATATCCAATCCATGTTTTAACCCATTCCCTCATAGGCTATTTTTAAAAGACCCTACTTCTTGTAATAAATCTACTGAAAAGGGGCATTTACTTGAGAAAAGGAAACTTTTAGAATTGTGTAGGTTTGAAACCATTGTGATAAATAGAGCATTTGCTCCCATGAAGTAAATGCTCCATTTATCACAATGGTTTCAAAACATGACTGTTACAGGGCCATCAAAAGGACTCAATAAGAGGGAATGGGTTAATTCACCAATATGATGGGAATAGTGAACCCTTTCCCTCATATAAATGTGTTTTCACGCATTTGCAAACAGAGTAGATCCAGATCAGATGGCTTCTAGAGGAGCCGTCTGAACAGGGTCTGCTCTGTTTGCTAATAGAAGTTGATAGATCTAGTTCTTTAGTTTCTAAAATGGCTACAATATCCAACCTTTCATATTCATTATAACTATTTTATCCATCAATATTCGGTTGGTATTGAAATTTTGAATGAACATAGAACAGGGATAGAGTTAATGGTCTAACAAAGCAAGATAAAGTATTCTATAGTTTGAAAAGAAATTGTCTGAAAGAGCAGACAGAAGGAAAAGCTATTATGCATGTTGAAAGGCAAGAAACTGACAGTTATTCAGTGCAATAACTGTTTCTCTAGGAGTCTCTGATCTGGGTCTACACTGTTTGTTAATGAAACTACATTCATTTCCCACATTCAAAGGACTACAGTACTTTATCCTTTTCCCTACTGAATATTTATGTAAGAAATAATGATATCACGAATATTAACCCAAAAGTTGATATAGGAAAATATATTTAACTACAAATTAACCTTTTACCTCATGAATAATGACGTAAGAAATAAATAACATAATGAATATTAATTAGACTGATAATCATAATGGTAATTGAACACATGGAAATCTGCCCATGGCAGAAACTGTAGAATCAGTATTACATGATTGTATGTTAGTCCATAAACAAACAGAGCAAACCCTGATCTGCCAGATCCTACATCACCTGATCTGGGTCTACTGTTGCACAGGTGTGACAAGGTGTTTCTATCAAGTATAGGGTTAACATCATTAATTATGTTAATGTCAGTCTTTTAACATATTTTTCGTACATTCTGTCTACTTTATCAAAGCTGCAGGCATCTGTGTTATAAAGTACAGTAAACCCCTCTAAACCCGATGTTCATGTTGGTATAAATATTGGTCATTGAGACAGGTAGCAGCTTAATGCAAAAAGCTCCTCTAGGAACCACCTGTCTAAAAGTATCTAAATTCTTCTTTACTTGAATACTGGTTTAGAGGGTTTTTTATTGTATATAAGCCAATTAGTGACTAAATACTACATGTATATATATGTTTGCTGTTAGTATTTCTCCATTGTATATTTTGGGTTCAAAAGCTTTACAAAATCAAACAAAAAGTTGCCAATAGGGATGCAAAGCTGTGTAGGAAGCCAATAAATAATAATCCACTCAAAGGCTAAATGAAAGGTAAGAAAAATCTATATAATGAAGAAAGCAAAGTCACGCATTTAACTTACGATGTTCAGCTAAAATAATAAAGTAATAACAACTAAATTTAAGTAGTTAAACAATTACTACCAGTAAAGCTAAGCCATTTCCATGCTATATTACCCCCATTTATCTATCAAACTAAAAAATCTTAAAAGATTTTCTAGACAAATGTTTGCTTGTATTGGGTTTTCACGTTGCTTCAACCATATTCCAGTCATATTGCGACATTCAGCTAATTACAGGTGGAGGAAGACACCTGAGGTTTTGCCATGCACAGAATGGATTGCATTGTTCCATGCACAGAAGAATACATGTAGTTGGGTATAACCACCAGCCTACAGCAAGCCAGCTGTAGGGCTTTCTCACATGAAAAATTCAATTGCCCAGGCTAGTATTTGGATTTCTAGGCAAATTTTATTCCATGTCAATATCTAATTTACTCAGTCCTTTGTAAGAAACACTTTTACTTAGCAATCACGAACAGTATAGACCCTCATTCCATACTGCCTGAAGCCTTTGAATTGACACTTGTGAACAGTTTGGATCCAAATTAAGGCTGAGGGACTCTGTGTTGTATCTGGATGCAAACTCTCTGCATCCTGAGAGTGTTTTTGAATCATATGTAAAAATAAAAATTTACATTGAACATTTGTAACAAGAATAAAAACTTTAGAAACAAGTTCAAATACATTTACTGCATTGAGCACTTAAAATTAGTGCCACAAATAAAGATACTAAAAATAAAATTGACATTGCTCCACCAATTTGTATACTGTGACCACTCTTAAGAATTGTCTAAAAGAGACAATTCTAAAGAGTCACCTAACAACACCAGGTTTGGTGGTGGAAGAATGTTTCTTGAAAGGGTAACTATTACACATCATACCTATGGCTCTGCTTGAAAATGTTTTTTAAGTAAATTTTCAGATACAAGTAGTAAATGAATTTGAGCATGCACTGACAGACCAGCACTGACGACAGTTTATACTGAAAATACATGCAACATCAAAAAGATCTGTCACCCTGTTTACAGAAGTTCAAATTGAATATCAAATGTGTACTAGTTTTGAGCATGAAATGACCTTGGCAAACAAAACAGTTTAGATCTGAATGACACACACAATTACACAAGTCTCATCAAGATCAAAACTGGATCATACTCTGACTTTTGTTTTAAAAGAAAAGTAAAACATTAATTTTGCAAACCAACAATTGAAACAAATTACTTTTTATTTCTTACAATAATTACGTGGCAAGCAAAAAAACTTCTTTTTTTTTCAAGAAAATTGCAACATGCAAGCATATCCTTTGCAGCTTGATTAAAAGATTAAACTCTTGAAGAAGAACACTACATCATAGTTCCAGGAGTCCATACAGCATGCATTTAAATATACAGGACGCAGAAGAATTCTAGGCAAACCCACATGCACCATTCTACTGACCGACAATCAGCCGGTAAGTTATTGTTTTATTTTACCTTTCCCTTCATCTTTCATCACTGAATCGAAATTGACACACATGTCACTTAATGATAATAATGCTTAATGTGGACAAACATAATTTTAACACTTCACCTGATATGAAAGCCTTTTTATGCCTTTGCAAACATAGAAGACCCGGATTAGACAACTCTTTTTAAAGAGCCATCAAACCTGGGTCTGCTCTGTTTACTTATGAATTAATATTGGTCTCATTCTACATTTCCGCAATGGCCACAGATTTTCTTTTTCATTGGCCATCATAAAAATTCAGCTAATACATATTAATAATGTCATTATTTTTTGCATGAATATTCATCAGGTAAAGGGTTAAATCACATATCAACAAAAAGGATCAAACAAATAATCATATTGCTGTCTTCATAGTTTTATTAGCCCTTATCATGCTAAGTGCAGCCTGATCGGCATTTGAATACAGGTTGGATCCAGATCAGATGCCGTGTAACTTAACGTCTCATCAGGATCTAAGCTGTTGACACTCAGTCACTGGTTTCTGATATAGCAGCAGTTTAGAGTTTGAGCAGATATAACTTTTTGGCATGATAAAGGGTTAGTATTACCAGGTAAACCAGGTAAGTATAACCAGGTAACCAGATAAAGGGTAAGTATTACCAGGTACAATAAAACCTCTCAATAAAGGCAACTAAATTACATCAAGTATTTTGTATTTAAGACAGGTGGCTGCTTAAAGCAAGGTGAAAGTAAAACAGAACGCTCCTAAAGGAGCCTTGCTTTAAGCAGCCATCTGCCCTAAATACCAACTAATTAACGCAATTTAGTGATTGCCATAGAGAGGTTTTACTGCACTAATACATCAATTGATGCCAGAAAAAAGTATACATAAGTATTACAACACTGATTGACCTCTCAGTTACTAATCATTTATCAATAAGTTAAACAGAAAAGGTGTGTACTCAAATACACAAACTAAAATCATCATTTCTCCACAAAATATTGTGTAGTGACCATTCTGTAGAATCAAAGAGATAATTCTAAAGAACACCATAGTGTTTGGTGCAGAAATAGCTAGGAGCAATTCTTGAAATGTTTTAATTTACCCATCTTATCCAGCCCTCTATATCAATAGAGGTAAAGCTGTACTATACTGCATCATCTACTGTTTATCCAGCCCTCTATATTAATAGAGGTAAAGCTGTACTATACTGCATCATCTACTGTTTATCCAGCCCTCTATATCAATAGAGGTAAAGCTGTACTATACTGCATCATCTACTGTTTATCCAGCCCTCTATATTAATAGAGGTAAAGCTGTACTATACTGCATCATCTACTGTTTATCCAGCCCTCTATATCAATAGAGGTAAAGCTGTACTATACTGCATCATCTACTGTTTATCCAGCCCTCTATATCAATAGAGGTAAAGCTGTACTATACTGCATCATCTACTGTTTATCCAGCCCTCTATATCAATAGAGGTAAAGCTGTACTATACTGCATCATCTACTGTTTATCCAGCCCTCTATATTAATAGAGGTAAAGCTGTACTATACTGCATCATCTACTGTTTATCCAGCCCTCTATATCAATAGAGGTAAAGCTGTACTATACTGCATCATCTACTGTTTATCCAGCCCTCTATATCAATAGAGGTAAAGCTGTACTATACTGCATCATCTACTGTTTATCCAGCCCTCTATATTAATAGAGGTAAAGCTGTACTATACTGCATCATCTACTGTTTATCCAGCCCTCTATATTAATAGAGGTAAAGCTGTACTATACTGCATCATCTACTGTTTATCCAGCCCTCTATATCAATAGAGGTAAAGCTGTACTATACTGCATCATCTACTGTTTATCCAGCCCTCTATATCAATAGTGGTAAAGCTGTACTATACTGCATCATCTACTGTTTATCCAGCCCTCTATATCAATAGAGGTAAAGCTGTACTATACTGCATCATCTACTGTTTATCCAGCCCTCTATATCAATAGTGGTAAAGCTGTACTATACTGCATCATCTACTGTTTATCCAGCCCTCTATATCAATAGAGGTAAAGCTGTACTATACTGCATCATCTACTGTTTATCCAGCCCTCTATATCAATAGAGGTAAAGCTGTACTATACTGCATCATCTACTGTTTATCCAGCCCTCTATATCAATAGAGGTAAAGCTGTACTATACTGCATCATCTACTGTTTATCCAGCCCTCTATATCAATAGAGGTAAAGCTGTACTATACTGCATCATCTACTGTTTATCCAGCCCTCTATATCAATAGAGGTAAAGCTGTACTATACTGCATCATCTACTGTTTATCCAGCCCTCTATATCAATAGAGGTAAAGCTGTACTATACTGCATCATCTACTGTTTATCCAGCCCTCTATATCAATAGAGGTAAAGCTGTACTATACTGCATCATCTACTCTTTATCCAGCCCTCTATATCAATAGAGGTAAAGCTGTACTATACTGCATCATCTACTGTTTATCCAGCCCTCTATATCAATAGAGGTAAAGCTGTACTATACTGCATCATCTGCTCTTTATCCAGCCCTCTATATCAATAGAGGTAAAGCTGTACTATACTGCATCATCTACTCTTTATCCAGCCCTCTATATCAATAGAGGTAAAGCTGTACTATACTGCATCATCTACTGTTTATCCAGCCCTCTATCTCAATAGAGGTAAAGCTGTACTATACTGCATCATCTACTGTTTATCCAGCCCTCTATATCAATAGAGGTAAAGCTGTACTATACTGCATCATCTACTGTTTATCCAGCCCTCTATATCAATAGAGGTAAAGCTGTACTATACTGCATCATCTACTGTTTATCCAGCCCTCTATATCAATAGAGGTAAAGCTGTACTATACTGCATCATCTACTGTTTATCCAGCCCTCTATATCAATAGAGGTAAAGCTGTACTATACTGCATCATCTACTGTTTATCCAGCCCTCTATATCAATAGAGGTAAAGCTGTACTATACTGCATCATCTACTGTTTATCCAGCCCTCTATATCAATAGAGGTAAAGCTGTACTATACTGCATCATCTACTGTTTATCCAGCCCTCTATATCAATAGAGGTAAAGCTGTACTATACTGCATCATCTACTGTTTATCCAGCCCTCTATATCAATAGAGGTAAAGCTGTACTATACTGCATCATCTACTCTTTATCCAGCCCTCTATATCAATAGAGGTAAAGCTGTACTATACTGCATCATCTACTGTTTATCCAGCCCTCTATATCAATAGAGGTAAAGCTGTACTATACTGCATCATCTACTGTTTATCCAGCCCTCTATATCAATAGAGGTAAAGCTGTACTATACTGCATCATCTACTCTTTATCCAGCCCTCTATATCAATAGAGGTAAAGCTGTACTATACTGCATCATCTACTCTTTATCCAGCCCTCTATATCAATAGAGGTAAAGCTGTACTATACTGCATCATCTACTGTTTATCCAGCCCTCTATATCAATAGAGGTAAAGCTGTACTATACTGCATCATCTACTGTTTATCCAGCCCTCTATATCAATAGAGGTAAAGCTGTACTATACTGCATCATCTACTGTTTATCCAGCCCTCTATATCAATAGAGGTAAAGCTGTACTATACTGCATCATCTACTGTTTATCCAGCCCTCTATATCAATAGAGGTAAAGCTGTACTATACTGCATGATCTACTGTTTATCCAGCCCTCTATATTAATAGAGGTAAAGCTGTACTATACTGCATCATCTACTGTTCTTTATTGTCTACGAACACAAATTATCTGGGAATAATGAAAATGAAAAGAAGGACAAAAAAGGAAGATAATATAATTGTTATTACATGTATATGGGTTTGGCGATTACTCTTTCTGTTACTTGGGTTTCAGAACTGACAAAAATCATTTTAAAATAAATTAAACCAGTCATTTATCTAAAACACTCAACAAGGATACATATTTTACATGTTTAAATCCTTCTCCTGCATACTGCAACATGGCTGACATTTGTAAACAGCTTAGATCCAGATGAGACGATGGGTAACCACATGTCTCATACAAATCTAACAATTGTTTAGCGTTTGACATCCAGTCCCAAAAATGATCTAGCAAATTGGACAATATTTAACACTTTACCTCATGATATTCAAGTAAGAAATACTGACAATATGAATACATGTGCAGACATCATGAACAAGAAGTTTAACCATGGCAGAAACTGTACAATTAGATCTATATTTTTCCATAAGCAAACAAAGTAGACCCATATCAGACGGCTCCTGTAGGAGCCTTTTGATTTGGGTCTACTCTGTTTGCAAAGGTATTACAGGCATATCTATGGGGTAAAGGGTTAAAATGTAATAGACAAATTCTTGAGTGAATAACATTTCATCTGCAGGCCAAGGGTTGGTCTAGCTAGGGTTACTAACACAGAACAAATTAAAAGTAACTTTCCTCTTTTCTATGAAACTTTTAACCCTCTAACAATGACTTTCAGAGTTATACTAAACCTAAAGAGTAATTTCCACCAGGAGAAAAAAATCACTATTGGCATGGGCAAACTATTCAAAGTTCAGAAGTAGGTAATAATATACATAAGGTGAGAGAAAAGAGATTTGTTCAATTACAAGTTTTATTTATAACCAAGCAAGGGTAATGATTACGCCAAATCAAAGTTTCCGAATCAGATTATTTAACCCTTTCCCTGTTCTATGTTTATTCCGAATTTCAATACATATTGAATATTCATGGACAAAATAGTTATAATGAAATTTGGAAGATTGAATATTGTAGCCATTTAAGAAAGTATTCAAACATATCTTTCAAATTCCATTAGCAAACAGAGCAGACCCTGATCAGATGGCTCCTATAGGAGCCATTTGATCTGGGTCTATTCTGTTTGAAAATGCTTGAAAACATGTTTATATGAGGGAAAGGATTAATTGGTTTAATAAACTAACCTCAATAGCTACTGTTGGGATTTTATTTCCTTAATGAATATTGTAAAAGGTTGGTTCCCACATTATAAAAATATTACCTTAACGACTATTGTAGAAAATTGGTTTTCATAACATATTACCTTAATAGTTATTGTAAAAAGTTTGTTACCATATATTAATAATTAACTTCATGGTTATTACAAAGGGTATGTTCCCATATAATATTACCTCAATGGTTATTGTAAAGGGTATGTTCCAATATCATAAAACCTTTATGGTTATTGTAAAGAGTATGTTCCCATATCATATTACCTTCATGGTCATTGTAAAGAGTATGTTCCCATATCATATAACCTTCATGGTTATTGTAAAGAGTATGTTCCCATATCATATTACCTTCATGGTAAATGTAAAGAGTATGTTCCTATATCATATTACCTTCATGGTTATTGTCAAGACTGAGAGTATGTTCTTATATCATATTAACCTCAATGGTCATTGTAAAGAATATGTTCCCATATCATATTACCTTCATGGTCAATGTCTAGACTTCATTCCTGTATCAAATATCATAAACCAATACTGCTAGAAAGTTGACAGTTGGAGTGAAAGGTATATTTCTCTATCTCCTTACCTAGTATAATGTTGGGCTCTGGCGTGATTCCAATCAGTTTCTGTATCTGCCCGAGGGTAACTCTGGCTTCTTCCATCTCCTGGAATAGAAGAATCACATCCTCTCGCACCCCAGCCCCAGGCGGTATTCCTCCAAAGGTTTTCTTCTTTAGCATAATGTTGGCACGGTTGGTGTTGGGATCAACTGGCAGGCCTTCATATGAATCCATTTCCATAATCACAGCATAGATGTGGTATCTAGGAAGAAAGGTATTGATGATTGTTCAAACATTCTACAAATGTACTGTAAATCTTCTATAAAGTAACTTATCAAAAGAATATAAATTGAGCATTTGCTCCTATGGAACAAATGTTCTATTTATCAAAATGGTTTCATAAAGTGGCTTTTACAGAGGCACAGAGAGGTGTATTTATGGAGGAAAGGGCTAACCATTTACTCCATGAATATTCATGTAAGAAATAATGACATCATGGATATTAATTAGATTAATTTTATAATGACACATGAAAACAAGAATTGCTGGCCCTGGCAGAAAGAGCAGAATCATACCTAAATTGTTTCATAAGCAAACAGAGCAGACCCTGATCAAACGGCTCCTATAGAAGCCATCTGATCTGGATCTTCTCTGTTTGCAAAGGCACAGAAAGGCATATTTATGGAGTAAAGGGATAACTCTTTGCATGCCAAGTCTGCAACAATTATTCTTAAAATAAAATTTCTCTCATTTCATTTTTAAAAAATATGGTTAGGGTTTTAAACAGTTTGCTTCTTAATGAGATGCTGCATCTTATCTGGATACAAACAGTTTGTATAGGTAATCACAGTTTTGCTGCAAGCGTGCAACAAGTTAAACAGCCTCCTGTTTTAAAATACATCCCTTTTTAATGCTCAAATGATTGTTTTAAGGAGTAATTATTTCAGATTGTTTCCTACCAATTGAAAGCAATATGGGAACTATAAGAGCCGTCTGGTCAGGATCTGCTGCTTGCTTATGATATAATATAGATATGATTCTACAGTTTCTGCCATGGCTAAAACTTCCTGTGTCCATGTGCTATTATAACAATTAATCTAATCAATGCTAATGGCATCATTATTTCTTACATGAATATTAATGAATAAAGGGTTTATACAATATTATTCAATAATTGTCTGCAACCTTAATCCTTAATTAAAGACTTTTTACCAAACTGTTTGCTAAAGTCAGAAAGATTTGCCCATCCAATAAACCCTTTCCTTGTTCTATGTTTCTTTCAAATTTCAATACTTTCTGAATATTCATGGACAAAATGGTTATAATTATATATGGAAGGTGGAACAGTGTAGCCATTGTAGAAACTAAAGAAACAGATCTATTATATTCTGTTGACAAACAGAGCAGACATTGATCAGATGGCTTCCTACAGGAGCCATCTGATCTGGGTATACTCTGTTTGCAAATTTTATGTGTAGGAAAGGATTAACTATATGGTCTTAATTCAATGTGCTGCTGTTCAAAAGGTTAAAAATACAAAAACAGATTTAACAGGAGTTTGCTGATTTTATTTTACTTCTGTAGAATTACAACAATCAAAGAATAGAACTACAGTAAAACCTCTCTATAACGACCACTAAATTGTGTTAATCATTTGGTATTTTGGGCAGGTGGTTGCTTAAAGCAAGGTGAATGTAAAACAGAATGCTCCTATAGGAGCATTCTGTTTTACGTTCACCTTGCTTTAAGCACCCACCTGCCTTTAACACAAAATACTTGATGTAATTTAGTGGTCGTTATAGAAAGGTTTTACTGTATCACTACTTTACTCACTTGCCGCCAGTGGAGGTAGCAAACTCTCGAAGGAACCTGACAGTTTCTGAGTTATCACAGTTGTAAGACACAGCATGGATAGGGGGTTTCTTCTTTACTGCACAAATCTACAAAAAATAGGGGATATACAGTAAAACCCCTCTAAACAGCAACTCTAGTAGAGAAGAATTTAGACACTTTTAGGCAGGCCATTAAGCTGCCATCTGTCTCCAAGACCAATGTTTATTCTAAACTGAATGTCTGGTTTAGAAGGATTTTACTATATACGGATAACATAAACCAGACCAAAGGGTTAATCCTTTACCTGTTCAATATTAATGTAAACAAGATGTGTTTGTGAAACACTATGCCCCCTCATATATTTGACCTTTGACCTTGACCTCTGACCTTGACCTTGACATGTCACCCCTCAAAATGTGCAGCCTCATGAGATACACAAGCATGCCAAATATCAAGTCTCTATCTCTACTGGTCCAAAAGTTATGGCCAATGTTAAAGTCGGCGATTTGACCCATATATTTGACCTCTGACCTTGAAGGATGACCTTGACACGTCACCCCTCAAAATGTGCGGCTTCATGAGATACATATGTATGCCAAATATCAAGTCTCTATCTATACTGGCTCAAAAGTTATGACCAATGTTAAAGTTGCTGACAAACAAACAGACAAACAGACAGGGCAAAAACAATATGCCCCCCGACTATCGTCTATGGGGGCATAAAAATAATGACATCATGAATATTTATTTAAAACATTTTCAACGAAATCATTTTCTTAGTCAAACACTATGGAATCACGTTTATACCATGTCATAAGCAAACAGAGTTGACCCCGATCTGACAGCTCCTAGAGGAGCCATCTGCACTGGGACTACTCTATTGGCAAAGGCCGAAAAATGCATATACATGTATATGGAGCAAAAGGTTAATTTTCCACACTATCATCATCAGTATGGGCCACTTTGCGACAATGTATGTAAACTGTCTGATCAAATTCAGTTATTCAACATTTCATCAAGATCTAGCTATCATCATATTCAAAAAAGTAATACATATAGAAGAGCATGCATTCACAGATATGATGTAGGCAGCAATTTCTGGAGAAGAAATAGCTACTTACCTTTTCCTTCAGCAACTGTCTACATGTATCTACAGATGACCCTTCTGTGAACAAATATATAGCCTCATTCTGAAAAGAAACAAATGTGATATACAGTAAAACCATTCTAATACTATTACCAAAAAGAGATCTAATCTACCATCATAGGGGCATGTGGTAGCCTAATGCAGGATAAAAGCGAGCTGCTCCTTTAGGGGCTGTCTGATCAGGGTCTGCTCTGTTTGCTTATGGAATAATATGCCAAAGCAAAAATATCCCATGTTAATAATATTTATTATACCATTGTAAAAATTAATCTATATGTAATTAATATTCATGATAATATTTTTACAGGAATATTCATGGAGTAAAGAGTAAATAAAAATTGGAAAAATATTTTCTAAATTTCTCTGGAAAAATATCCCTCTAACTTGTTCAGCTACTCTTCAGAATGGAATTTGTAATAAATAAGTAGCAACAAGATAGGATTTGGCTGAGCAAAAAAGATTTAGATAGATTAGTGCTCCTCTTATGAAAATACTCCTCCATAGCAAGGCTTTTCCTGCAAAGAATTACCTGCTGGTCCTCAATGGCCCTGAGTACAGCCTCCACACATGCAGTGCTAGATACGCCAGCCAGTCTGTCCAGATCCCACAACCATTTGATAGCACCCTCGATTGTGTCATGTGTCACTGGAACACAGTTCTCCTGGTACATCTTCATATCATCTGCAGCCCTGAGGAACAGAAAACAACATGTAAATTTCTCTTATGACCAGGTTGTCATTTTCTTTCTGGTTTGATGTTCTGAACACATCAGCCAGCATAGACTCAGATCAGATCAGTAGTCTCTTGAAAACATTGTCTGATCATGGAAGTAAAGTTTGCGATTTAGAATACTCTTCAGATTTATCTATTCAAAATAAATGAAGTACTGAAAGTTCCATCTGTATGATTTCAGATGGTATCTATAGTCATAACATAATGATACAGTAATTACCAAATAGTCATAACATAATGATACAGTAATTACCAAATAGTCATAACATAATGATACAGTAATTACCTAATAGTCATAGCATAATGATACAGTAATTACCAAATACTGAAAGTTCCATCGGTATGATTTCAGATGGTATCTATAGTCATAACATAATGATACAGTACTTATCACCTAATGCAGTAAAAGACACATCATATAAGTTTGTCCATAACAAGATAGTTTGTGGTTCTGCAATAGCATAAAAACACAGCACCAGATCAGGATCTGTACTGATGTATATCATCGGTATCTTAAGCATAATTATTTCATTTTTCAACTTATAAAACACCGTACATGTAGACACTAATTAGATGGTGAATCTAAAACACAGCTGCTGGTCTTCTAGGTCTTCACAATTGTAATATGCCAAAGGTCATAAGGCAACTTCTATTTCATTGAGCATCTATAACTAAAATAGATTACCTGATAAGATTAAACTTGGCAATCTGGGTGACTTGTTCATACAGAACACGTTCCAAAGCCATCCTGTACAAATCAAACTGCTGTGGTGACATGTTCCGTATGTCCAGTACAATAGTTATTGCTCTCTCCTCAACCACACCAAACAGCCTTCGGCTCTCAGAGGTAAGCCACTCCAGACGACGTTTGTACAGGTGAATAGCCTGTGACATGCGTCCCTCAAGCTGTCGTAGCTTGTCTCTCCCACATGTTATCTGAAATGTACATCTATGATGTCAGCATCCGTAAAAGAAAGCTTCTCTTGCAATCTTTGTAATTGTTGTCTGTTTCAATATCTCAATATTTCCATTCCAGGAATCTATAAACCTCACTTTGTACAATTACTTTGACATCTTGCGTATAATTGCTTTAACTCATTCTCTCCTACTGACGCCTCTTTGCGTCTCTTAAAACTTGTTTTTTAAACTATTGTGATAAATAGAGCATTTGCTCCTATGGATTTCAAAATTTCTCCTTTTCGACAATTAATGCTCCTTTTCCGTAGATTAATTCAAAGAGGCTGGGTCTAAAATTAGTCTAGGGAACAATGAGTTAATATAAATACAAATGAAATATGACTGTAGAAAAAGATCCATTTTTGTCTGGTCTCAATAATTAGGAAAATTTTGAAAATGCTTGATACCATAAATCTACAAAATACTGTCTAAAAATTAATACCTGTCTGTTGTACATTTACACTTAATGTTTTGTGGTCTTCAATGTTGTTGTCGGTTCAAATTCTTTTAAGAAATAGATTCGACTAAGCATCAAATAGATTGGCTCAGGTTTTAACTTGACCTCTCAACTGGGTCAAAACTGTTTTGTATATTATTTTACAATGTTAAGAATTACTTACATTGTACATCTTTCCATCTGGTTTCATGACCTGATTGAAGAGACCCTCAGCATACCGGGATGACACAGGTCTCTTTACAGTCCAGTCAAAATCTGAAAATTAAACAAAAAAATATGCAAATCATTGCCCAAACAGCTGTGAAGTTCCATCAATATTACATACTGTGTCAGTTGCAATGAATTTCCTTTAGTTGAAGTGTTCAATGTAATAAAAGCATGTTGGTTACAATGAAATTATATAATCTGCAATAGAATTGTGTTGGTTTCAATTTATTGTTTTTAACTCCAAGAAAATTATATACATGTATTATAACAATTTTATAGGCAATATGTCTTTAAATTACATATTTTGAATGTCTGCAAAAATGGAATTAATTTGTTGTTTTAAAGTAGTTAGGTGTTGAAATAACTATGGTATAAAAGCACATGAAATTGCAAAAGTTTGATGTAAATTAAGCTTTTACCTCAAAAGAGATACCTTTACAAAGAGAGCAGATCCAGATCAGACCACTCTTATAGGAGCTGTCTGATCAATGTCTGCTGTCTGCGCTTATGAAGTAATATAAATCAAATTCTACAGTTTCTGCCATCAGGTAAAGAGTTCAAGTACCAATTTTGCCTATGTTATTTGTTCATGATGAAGACGAATGAATGCTTTAGAAAATTTGTGTGTGTTTTATTTCCATTACGATATCTAAATGATATTTTGTTCAAGAAAAACAAATTGTGATTCACATATGTGTTTCATCATATAAGTTATTCAGTGGATATCTTCATAAAATGATCCAAACAGTAACATTTGAATGTTTATGAGATACATGTATCTTTAAAAATGCATCATTTATAGACGGATCGAATTTCATGTTTGAGGTGAACAAAGAATAAATGTTAATCCTTTCCTTCTTGAATATTCATGTAACAAATATTGACATCATGAATATTCATTAGCTGAATTTTTATAATGGGATATGCACAAATGATATTCTGGTATTGCTAGAAACTTTAGAGTCTGATGTATTATAATTTCATCAGCAATCAGAGCAGATCCTGATCAGACAGCACCTATAGGAGACATCTGATCTGGGTTTACTCTGTTTGTAAAGGCACGAAAAATGAGGGACAGGGTTGGAAGACCAATCAGTACACTTCATTGGTTTAGAGCATTTTTGTTGTATTCACGTCCTGTCTGAATTACTCTAAAACTTTGGCCTGACAAACTTAGACAAATAGTGTATACCAAGATCAAACTGCTCCTGAAACTATCAATTTAATTTAATTTGAATGCAAGATGCCAGTTTACTGGTATTCATAAACAGTGTAAGCCCAGATCAGAGGACACCTCTAGGATCAGGGTCTGAATTGTTTGTCATTCAAAATCCTCTCATAAAGTAAAGCCTTCCTACTGAATGGGCTGTGCTGTTGAACAATGATGGACCATTTTATATTGAAAGTTCAATATTCAAAGGGTTAATCCATTCCCTTATAGGCTATTTTTAGATCCAACCTCTTTGAATAAATCTACCGAAAAGGAGAATTTACTAGAGAAAAGGAACTTTTTCAGAATTGTGTAGCTTTGAAACCATTGTGATAAAAAGAGCATTTGCTCCATAGGAGCAAATGCTCTATCTATCACAATGGTTTCAAAAGGTGACTTTTACAGAGGCGTCAAAAGACGTCTGAATATGAGGGAATTGGTTAAAGTTATCAAAATGGCTCCAACTTGTCTTACTAAGATTTATAAACAGTGGATAGACTCGATCGTTGGTGGAATGACTATAGTAAATACGCTACATGTACTAACCTTCACTCATCTTGAACCCAATGGCTGGCAAAATCTGCTTTATAGACAGTTTGTTCTTCTGAAGGCCGTAGTTTTGGAGCCATTTTTTCGTTGAGATGAGAGCTCTCACATCTAACTCCCATTCTTTGCTGGGAGTCTTTTTAATGCTGACCTCTGGGTTATAATCATCATTACTCTTCACAATAACTGAAGATGGCGTCTCATTCAGAACTCGCGTGTTGGTCATATCAAATGAGACCTCTGAAACCATATAAGTAAACAATTACAGTAAAACCCCTCTAAATCGGACATCAAATTTAGTATAACTATCGATCTTGGAGACAGGTGGCTGCACTAAATGCAGGCCGAAAGTAAAAGAATTTGATATCTGTACATGCAGCAAATTTGTATTAATACCCTTGAAATGCTTGGAATATACCTGATGCTATTTAAAGTGTTGACACTTTTGATCTTGGTGTTCACTGTTTACCATTTCAAAGTCTTCTAAGAAAATGTTTTCCAAATTAATGATTTTAATTTAAATTGAAAGCAATTTTAACTCAGCATACTAAGTATAATAAAACCTCAATTCTTGAATGTAAAGAATTGATGCCCATTTAAAAGGTGGCTGCTTAATGCAGGGTGAAAGTCATGCAGAAAAGTCCTAGGGAAGCTTTCTACAAGAGTCTGTCAACATGCATTATACTTCCACCTTTCTTATAAATCAATAAAGATACATAGTGTTCGATTAATTAAGATTTTACTGTAATTTTGTCATCTGTTTAATTGGCGTCTGCTGCTCACTTGTCTTAATTCTGTAGCATTTTTAATTAGTATTCCTTTTCATTTCTTGTCTGCAAAAATTGAGCCTGAGTTACAAAGAGTTTGGATCTCAAATCGGACCCCAAGTTATGTTGGGCTTGATCTGGATCCAAACAGTTATATAGCTCATAAATAATAAGAGAATCTACAGCTAGCATGCAAAGAGGTAAGAACTTAAAAAATATGTTAATGTAGAATTTATCATTTACCCTTTGAACAAAAAAAAAGATTTGTTTGTAAAATATTGCTCTCTGCTTCACATCTCAAAACACATTTTATTTCCATTATTGAACCACTGAAATGGTTCAGACCCTAATGAGATGCTGAGCTACCTGGCATCACCGCTTGATTAACCCTTTCCCTGTTCAATATTCAAGTAAGAAATAATGACATCATGAATATTTATTAGCTAAATTCTAATAAAAGGGGAACTATTCGAAGGGACTATTTGCACCTTTATCTGTTGCTCTGTGATCTATATGATTCCATTAGCAAATAGAGCAGACCCTGATGATATGCCTCCTACAGGAGCCATCTGATCTGGGTCTACTCTGTTTGCAAAAGTGAAAAAGTGTTTGTATGAGGGAAAGGGTTAAAACTGCCTGAAAAGGATAAAACAAGTTTACTCAAATGTATAGCTAAAACATATCACCCTAATTACCTTAAGTATCCCGACACCCAGCTGTTCTATTTCTATTGGTTTTTACAGCTAAATAAGTTATCACTCTGAATGAGCCTGACTAAGTAGCAAATAGTGAAGACCCTGATGAAATGGCTCCTTTACTAGCAGTTTGATCTGGATCTGCACTATTTGCCTGAGTTTGTCTGTCCAAATAATAAGGATAATTAGGGTATAGCTCTGTGAATACTGAACAGAAGTAACTTGTGTATTGTGAAGGGAGGCAATCAACAAGAAGCAAAATCCTGGCATATGTATTTAACTTCTAAAGCTAAAAATTGTCTATAATAAATTAATAGTTCAAAAAATAAGATGTGAAGTGCACGACCCTTTGATTACTGAATTATTCTTTATTTTAGATTCAACCTCTTTGAATAAATCTTCTGAAAAGGAGCATTTACTAGAATAAAGGATAATTTTAGAATTGTGTAGTTTTGAAACTGTTGTGTAAATAGAGTATTTGTTCCATAGGTGCAAATGCTCTATTTATCACAATACATGTGTAGTTTCAAAACTACATAGAGCATAATTATGCTCCTATGGAACAAATACTCTCCTTATCACAACTGTTTCAAAACTCTGATTTTACTGATGCATCAAAAGGCATCAATATGAGGGAATGGGATAATGTGATATAATAAAAAAACTGATAACTGTACAGATTCTAACCAGAGTCTCTGCAGGAGCTCTCTGATCTGGGTCTGCACTTTTGCAAATACATCACTTGATACCTGCAGTCAAAGGGCATTATCAAAATAGCAATCTATCAATTTCAAACAAGTAAAATCAGCAACAAGCAACAGTACTGTAATATAAATCCTTGTAAAATCTATAATTATAGTCACTAAACAACTGCTTTAGTTTACCTATCAGACTGTCAAAACATGCAAGAGTTTTAACAATATCACCAAGATTCTCTTAACCCATTCCCGCATATTAACGACTTTTGACGCTTCTGTAAAAGTCACTTTTTATCAAAATGGTTTCAAAACTACTTAAATTTTATTCCTTTTCTCTAGTTAATGCTCCTTTTTGATAGATTTAATCAAAGAGATCTAAAAATAGCCTAAGTGGGAATGGGTTAAGCTACAACATAAAGCCAACACACATGTTCATGTAAATAACACACATACTAATTTACCTGTTACTCTTTGCAAGAAGGAAAATAAAAAAAAATCAGAGATCAAAATAATATTATAATTAACTGAAAACATTTAAATTTAATTGAATTTCTCTTGCTCAACAACTTTCATTGTCGAACATTTGCTAAATTCTTTGCACACTAAATAACTACGATCTGCAAAAACCGTCATCTGCTACGATTCACAAAAATTTTTTTCTTCCATTTCCAAATACAGTCAAACAGTTAGGATTGTGATGAGCTGCAGGATGCAAATGGTTTGTATACAGGTTATCACAAGTTTGTCACTACAGTAAGCATTGTAAGAGTTAACGTAACTCTTTACTCAATAAATATTCATGTAAAAAATGACATCAAAAATATTAATAATGGCATAATTATGAACACAGGATTTTTTGGCCATAGCAGAAACTAGATCTATATAATTCCATAAGCAAACAGAGGAGACCCTAACTACACTGGTCCTACAGGAACTGTCTAATTGAGGTCTACTCTGTTTGCAAAGGCATTTAACCCTCTCCTCCATAAATACGCATTTCTACGCCTCTGTAAAAGTCACTTTCGGAAACCATTGTGATAAATAGAGTATTTACTCCTTAAGGAGAAAATGCTCTAACTATCACAATGGTTTCAGAACTACAAAATTCTTAAATTTTCCATTTTTCTAGTTAAAGCTCCTTTTCGGTAGATTTATTCAAAGAGGTTGGATCTAAAAATAGCCTATGAGGTAATGGGTTAAAGGTGTATTTATAGATAAAAGATTTAATCAGTATTGACAGCAGGATTGTATGATGTTACTACCAGTAATTCTTTACCTCCTGAGTGTTGGTGTAAGAAATAATGAAATCATGAATATTCATGTATGAAATAATAGTATCATGCATATTTACCTGCTGAATTTGATAACAGCATTACAAATAAAGGAAATTCTGACCATGTCAGGTACTGTAGAAATGAATCTATTTCAATTCACAAGCAAACAGAGCAGACCCAGGTCAGGCGGCTCCCACAGGAGCCATCTCATCTGGATATATTCTGTTTGCTTATGAAATTATAAAAATATGATTTTACAGTTTCTGCCATGGCAAAGATACTGTGTCCAGGTGCTATTATAACAATTAATCTAATTAATATTCATGATGTCATTATTTCTTACATGAATATTCATGAATTTATTTTGGGTTAAGAAAGAGGCTAAAACAGCACAAACAATGTATGTAGTGTCTCATCTGGACTACTTGCTCAAACTGAATGAATATTCATGAGGTAATGAGTTAATAATATTCAAACCCTGTAGCAAATTTAAAGGGGATTTTCCTACATTTGAAGCGTTTCATAAACACTTAAAATATACAAACTCATTTGTTTATATGCTGAAAAGTAGTATATTGCAAAAAGCCAATTACCGTTTATAATGACAAAACATCCATGTGTTTGATAACGCCGATCCCGGTTTTACTCCCCGATGTTTCAGTTTTATTCGGGTTGGGTTTTAGTTTCGTAACTGTTCGCCCTATTCGCGATTCTCCGACCACTTCCGAGAAAGCTATTACGTAAACAATGGAGGGATCGGGTGACCATCGGCAAAACGCGGAAAAACTTTACGGAAAAGGCCGATAATATTGTGTTGTAGAAATAAAAAGATCAGTATTGATGAAATTGGTTTATTTGTATTACAGGGGCATTTTTCGATATAAGTTCAAATTGGGAACCTTCATAATAATGATAGAGCATAACAAATACCAAGTGTTATGATATTATTGAAAATATGCGATCATTGTAGGGACTTCCTCTTTAATAATTTCATACTGAAAGGGCTCAATCATTAACCCATTACCTCATGTGCTATTTGTATAACCAACCTCTTTGAATAAATTTACAGAAAAGGAGCATTTACTAGCAAAAACGAAAATTGCAGATTTGTGTAGTTTTGAAAATATTGTGGTAAATAGAGTGTAACGTTCTTAGATCTTTGGTAATTATGCAAATGAAGCTGACCAGATCATTGTATCTTGGGAAGTAGAGGTATATATATAACGCAACAAACATCTCTTGATGTGAGCTTAAGCTTTGCACCGACAGGGTTTGTTGTTGCTGGGTCACTCGGTTTGCATGTTACAAGAGTATTTGCCCCATAGGAGCAAATGTTCTATTCATCAAACTAGGCTCAAAAAGAGACTTTTTCAGAGGCTTCAAAAGGTGTCAATATGAGGGAATGTGTTAAAAATGATGGTCAATTTCACTTTAAAAATCTAACATTTCAAGTGACAAATCTAAAATAATACTCACTCTCAGAATAAGCCATCTTCTTGTACGGATCCACGGCTAACACAGCCTCCATCATCTTGTCAGGTTATCTCCCTTTTCAGATATATTACAAGCATACACTGAATTCCCAGCTAATGTGCCCTATTCACTGATAAACATTGTCAACCTGAAACATACAAAGCATTAGAAAGTGTTAACCCATAATCTGCTGAATAATTAACTCATTCTCTCCTAGGCTATTTTTAGATCCAACCTCTTTGAATGTATCTACCGAAAAGGAGAATTAAATAGAGGAAAGGAAAAAAATAGAATTTTGTAGTTTGAAACCATTGTGATAAATAGAGCATTTGCTCCTATAGGAGCAAATGCTCTATTTATCACAATGGCTGCATAAAGTGACTTTTATAAATGTGCAAAAATGCATCACTAGGGGATAATGTGTTAAAACTGGCCTTCCCATTTTCTGGATACTTATAATTAAACAAAATAATGTACATGTATAACATTTGTCACTAAAGAAACTGATTTTTATGACAAACACTGCAGACCAAGAGCTCCCTCAAGAAGTTGAACCCTTTGATCTGTGTCTACATTGTTTGCGATGGTCTTATACCCTAGGTACCCACACTTCAAAGGTTATCATGAATTATGCAGATGCCTGTATGACATTAGACATGCATCACAAACAGACTGAGTCCAAATCATGTTACTGAAATAGTTATTTCCTGATCAGGTTAATTGCAGGTCATTTAACCGTTTACCTGAAATTCGTCAGCAGAAACATGTTTTATATGATCTTTATAAGTAAAATGTATATTTTTCTTCCTTATATGTGAAATATTGGTGAGAACAGGTCACTCAGGCCTTTTTGTGTACTTACAAGTAGGCCAAGATCAGATGAATTATACAGGAGCAGTCTCATCAGGGTTTGCTCACTAAGCTTATGAAATAATATACACATAGATCTGACTCTACAGTTTTGATCAAGATAAAAACAAATCCCTTTTTCATATTGCCATTATAAAAATTGAATTCCTTTATATTCATGATGCTAATATTTATTGCATGAATAGGTGTTGATCATCACCATGGGCAAATTGGAGCCAGCTCAGTGTCCCAGCAGGATCCAAACTGTTAGATACTCAGATTCGATATTGAAAAAAAGAGAATAGATAAAAACACACCTTGAATATTTTATGAACAATTTCACAGATGAACGTTCATATTTACTTAGGTCTAACAAATATATAAAAGCAAATATTCAGAGTATCTGTTTGAACATTTTAACTCCTGGCACTATTAGTACATAACTGATATCAGCCAAAATTGTTCTGCTACAATTCTTAATTTTTTTTTTTATTCAATTTTGCTTCAAAATTAAGGTCAAAATATCAAACAGCTTAACTTATTTTCTTCATAAAAACTTATTTACACCCATTTGCAAACAGAGTAAACCCAGATCAAAAGGTTCCTATAGGAGCCATCTGATCAGGGTCTGCTCTGTTTGCTAATGGAATTTGATAGATCTGTTTCTTTACTTTCTAAAACGGCTACAATGTTCCATCTTCCATATTTCATTGTAATAATATCTTGTCCATGAATATTCAATTGGTATTGAAATTTAGAATAAACATATGAGGGAAAGGGTTATATCCTGATGGGATGTCAAGTTACTCAGCGTCTCATCAGGATCCAAACTGTTTGTTTAGGTTATCACAAATTCATTGCTTGCATGCAAAGTGTTAACAAGGTTACTTTTAGCCATGACAATCTTTTGTTAACCCTTAAATCAAACACTAAGTAAATCTGGTCTGCAAACATTATTGTCTGCTTCAATTCCCATTTTACATTTACCTCCCATCTAATTTAACCCTTTCCCTATTCTATATTTAGTCCAAATTTCAACACCTAGTACTGAATATTCACGGACAAAAAAATTATAATGAAATATGGAAGGCGGAACATATTGTAGCCATTTTAGAAACTAAAGATTAAGAAACAGATCTATCAATTTCCATAAGCAAACAGAGCAGACCCTGATCAGACAGCTCCTCTATGAGCCGTCTGATCTGGGTCTTCTCTGTTTGCAAATGCATGAAAAAGCGTTTATATGAGGATAGGGTTGAAAAACAACCTGTCTGGATCAAGACAACTGATGAGTAACATGAATGTTCATGGACTTGTTTGCAAAGTTTAGCAAATATTTATCTACTGTGTTGGAAAAATTGTACAAACAAAATTTGATTCACATCAATATACATAAAAACTGAATAAATAATATATCCTATTTACCCTAAATAATCTGACAACCAAACTCCCCTTTCCATTGGTTTGTAAGGCGGAATTGCTCAATTTGGTATAAATCTGATAACAAATAGTAACAAATAGTGTAGACCTGTTTGATCTAGGTTCGCACAATTTGCATAAGTTTGTCCGAATCCTTAAAGTAATAATTAACATTGTGGACTCTATAACCTATTTAATGTAAATAAATAATACCAAACATAGATCTTATTTGCTGTTTCTCTTCTATGAGTCACCATCTACATGCATGTATACCATTAATTCTCAACTCTTTACCTTCAATATTCATGAAATAAATAATGACATAATGAATACTTATTAACTAAATATGTTTTAACCCATTCTTCCATCAACCCATTCTTCCATCGGCTATTTTTAGATCCAACCTCTTTGAATAAATGTACCGAAAAGGAGCATTTATTAGAGAAAAGGAAATGCTAGAATTGTGTATAGTATTGAAACCATTTTTATCACAATGGTTTCAAGAAGTGACAATTACATAAGCATAGAAAGGCATATTTATGGAGGAAAGGGTAAAAATGGTATATGAAGGTATCAATTTTGACTTTGGCAGAAACTGTAGAAACATACCTATGTAACTTCAACGGCAAACAGAGCAGACCCTGATCAGATGGTTCCTATAGGAGCCATCTGATCTGGGTCTACTCTGTTTGCAAAGGCAGGAAAAAACATTTATATGAGGTAAAGAGTTGAGTACAAAAACCTCATAGTATTAGAATTGGCAAACAATAAAAAACTTATCACAAGGCTAGCTCCCATATGGCTCCAATATGACCTTTATCTATTCCCAAAGGATTAAATTGCAATTATTCTCTTTCAAAGTACCGACTCCTATGGCAGATTAACTCTTCCAATACTTCTGTATTTACTCAAACCATTCAGACATAAATCCCTCTCTCCGCCTGACGTTAATGTCAAACACCAGTAGTCAAAGCTGCACCATTTTGAGAACTTTTTGACAACTCTTAACATATTATAGATGCCTTTTAATGACTTTTCAAACAGGGTAGATCAAAATGTTCACTTGTACAATTGTAGCCCTAACCCATTCCCACATAGGCTATTTTTAGATACAACCTCTTTGAATAAATCTACTGAAAAGGAGCACTAACTAGAGAAAAGGAATTTTTTAGAATTTTGTAGTTTGAAACCATTGTGATAAATAGGCTCCTATAGGAGCAAATGCTCTGTTTATCACAATGGTTTCATACAGTGACTTTTACAGAGTCGTCAAAAGCCGTCAATATGAGGGAATGGGTTAATGTGACATCGAACAAGTGAGTGAAGTTTCATAAGATTTGCATGAATAGTAAAAAAGTAACAATCAATAGATGTTAATGGTTCTCCCCGGAAGACAACGAGAATGACAACAATGATGATGACGACAAGGACAATACAGACCACAGAGTTACAAAAATAGCTTGTATTTTTTTCTTTTCTATGAGGTAATTGGTTAAACAGCCACCTACTCTTTTAACCCTTTCCTCCATGAATATTCTTGTGAGAAATAATGACATCATGATAAGTAATTCACTGGGATTAATTTATTAAAATAGCAATGTACAAAGGAATTCTTAGCCATGGCAGAAACTACATGTAGAATCATATTTATATTATATCATAAGAAAACAGAGCAGACCTTGATCAGAAGGCTCCTATATAGGAGCTGTCTGATCTGGGTCTACTCTGTTTGCAAAGGCGTAGAAAGGCATATTTATGGAGTATCGGTTTAAGTGAATGTTTTTACACTTACCATACTCAGAATTATACATTCACTGACACAGTGGAAGAAAATGAAACTACACACAGAACTAACCATCCTAGCAACAACTATGGAAACTGCACTACATCAACATATGCATTGATTCAGCCAGTCTGTTTGCAAATAAGATTAACTCTTTGAATGTTAGCAGAAAATTTGAGGTGGACTATGAAAACAGCTTGGATCCAGATAAAACATTGAGTTACCCAGTGTCTCTTCAGGATCCAAACTATTTAATATTCCAACTTCATTTTCTATGAAAAATTATATATATTTTATTTTTCAGAATTGCAACATACAACATGCTTTCGCAGACAATTAGTATGTAGCATGCATAGCGTTAATACAATCTAATTAACACTTAATCAAATGAGAAAATCACCAAAAGCAATCTGCCCATTTTCCATATATTTTTTTTTAGAAATTCTTCTGTAGTTTATTTATTCGAATGGCAATTGGTTTTGTCTTCAAGTCATTTACTAAAAACATATAATCTCAGGTTTTAATCTGTCTGTTATAAATGTGTATAAGTTTTTACTCTTCTCCGAAGAAACTTAAGCAACATAACTTTTCTAGGCAACATCACATGTACCTGTACAATACAGTATTGATTACCTATAATCCTTTACATACACATGGGAAAGTTATCTGGCATTTGAAAACATTGCAGACCTGGACAAGGGGGCACCTGGGGGAGCTCTCTGATCAGAATTTGCACTATATTTCATTCTGAATTCTTTCAGCAAAATTACCCCTTTAACAGATGATGGGACTCATCTGTTACACAATGTTGTACAATTTGCCATAGAAAAGGTTAATATCATTAGATGGCTTATATTACATTAACCCTTTCCCTCATACAAACGTGTTTTCACACATTTGCAAACAGAGTAGACCCAGATCAGACGGCTCCTAGAGGAGCCGTCTGATCAGGGTCTGCTCTGTTTGCTAATAGAATTTGATAAATCTGTTCCTTTGCTTTCTAAAATGTCTGCAATGTTCCAAGTTCCATATTTCTTTATAACTATTTTGTTAATGAATATTCAGCAGGTATTTAAATTTGGCCTAAACTTAGAACAGGGAAAGGGTTAATTAATCTTTTGAAATATGCTGAATGTTTAACCCTTTCCTCCATAAATAAACCTTTCTACGCCTCTGTAATAACCACTTCTTGAAACCATTGTGACAAATAGAGCATTTACTCCTATAGGAACAAATGCTCTATTTATCACAATGGTTTCAAACTAAAAATTCTAAACTTTTACTTTTCTCTAGTAAATGCTCCTTTTGGGTATATTCATCCAAAGAGGTTGGGTCTAAAAATAGCCTATGGAGGAATGGGTTCAAGCAGAATGGTCAGAATAGATTAAATTGCTAGAAGATTTTGAATGGCAAACTGTGCAGACTCTGAGCCTGGTGGTCTGAGTCAACATTGCTTGCAATGTCAGTGCACTCACTTTCCACATTCAGATAGTTAGCTATAGGTTAAGCAATTTACATGCATTAAATTCTGCAAAAATTTGAAGCCTACTTCATTTCTTAACATAGATGTTTCCCACTTTCCTTTTAATAACAAAATGCTGTCAGTGCAAAATAGTTTGGACACTGATGGGACACTATATTCTTGTGTTTCTTGTGGATCCAAACTGTTTGAACATGTTATGGTAAAATTCTCTTGTTGCGTGTTACATGTTCAAATATTGGTAAAATAACCAATATCTGTTTATCATCAAGATTCAATTTAACCCTTACAATGCTGAATTTTCAAATGGACTATTCCAAAATTCAAACAGGTCAAGCTTACAGTGAATATTATAAATATCTAGGATTTTTTCTAAAGAAAAGTGTAATATGACAAACAATGCAGATCCTGATGAGAGGCATCCTCTAGGAGCCCTCTCATCTGGGTCTACACAGTTTGCAAAGGACATTATCGACTTGTGTCTCACACTGTAAGGATTAATCAACCAGATTGTATTGTATTGTATTGACTGCTGTACAAACCCTAATTTTAAATATTCAGACAGATGTAAAGAAATAATGCAAATCAAACTGCTCCTTCAGGGATTGTACTATTTACCACAATGTCAGTCTAATTTATCAAAATTGAACCATTTTTAATGGAATTATTCATGCAGTATTACAGACCGGTGAAATGGGCCGGCCAGGATATTGGTGTACGGTGTATGAATATTTAGAGTAAATATGGTAGTTAGAAAGTGTCAATTGAATCAGCTGTCTTTTGATGTAAAGAAAGTACTGCATGCAGAGAGGAACTAACAGGACTTTTTGTTTTAACTCTTTACTTAATGAATTCAAATTTTGTGTCTGAATATGTATTGAAATTCTGATGTACATATGTCCAGAATAGATGCAAACATGGAAATTATCCTTCAGCGAATCGAGAAGTGTGTGTCTGTACCTATGGCGAGATTACAATAATAAATTTTAAACTTGAAAATATGACATATTATTGAATTTTATTGCCATATGGCAAACAGTAGAGAATATGATACATAGTATATAAGCACACATGTTGCATGATTGGTAGTATATAAGCAGACATATTGACCTGTCGAATAAACTGATCTGATTCCAGGGTATCTAGCCAAAACAAAATTACTGTTTCGTATGCTATCATCTAATTGATATGTATGATATCATTATTTCTTACATGAAAGGTTAAGAGTTAAATAATCATTACATATCATAATGGTTGGTGTATACATAATAAAGTCGTATACACAGTGAACAATCAATTGTTATATAATGACATTCGATATAACCAAATTATTCATTATACTGACATGAATTTCAGAAAATTATACAGCAAAGCCTTCTAAACTGAAATTTTATTAAAGATCCTGCATTAGGCTGCTACCTGTCTTACAGACCTGTATATTGATTGATGCTAATTTGAGCGTCAATCTATTAGAGTGTTGTCACTGTATAACTTAATGTTCATTACAACAACATTTCCAATACAACAACAATTTCTGTGAGAACCAACTTGGTCATTGTAATGAGAGCCGACTGTGGAATGTGTCTGTTTAAATATCACAGAAACTTTCAATGAATATTCATAAGGTAATGAAGTTTCAAAGAAATACTGAACAGGGAAATTTAGGGTTAATGTATTATGTAAATGATGTGTCAATGACTGAATTATTTTGTACTGAACTATAATAACATTGAAACAGTATAAATATAAATATCAAGCCTGAAGTAATGATCATTTATTTTTATTTACCTTTGTGCAGTTTTTAACATTCATATTGCTGATGATACGTACAGTAAAACACTCTAAAGTTCCCATTTAATGAATGTTTGCTTTATGCTGGACAAAAGTAACGTAGAAACATGTATTTTGGTGGTTGCCTTAGATAAAGTTAGCTCATCTACCATGATTTCATAAGCCAACAGAGTAGACCCTGATCAGATGACTCTTACAGTTTGTAAAGACATTACAAGGGTTTATATGAAGGAAAGGGTTAATTTTAAGGTACAATCGATAGGTAACTAAGAACAGTATAAGTGCCACATTATGTGTGTTACACTACTGTATATAGTGGTTTGAAGATCTGGAGTGTGGAGCTCGTATAGCAGACCGGGTAGCTCATGCAGTTGGTAGAGCACTCGTCCTGTAAGAGAGGGGTCCCCAGTTTGAGGTCGCTCCAGGCTGCACTTTTCCTCCCGTTACTATAATGGTGTCCGAAGTGTTTGACTGCCCATGTGATGGGGAAGCACGGTCTGAAAGGGGTGAAGTGTATTGGTACTGGAGTGTGGAGCTCGTATAGCAGCCCGTGTAACTATACAAATACAAATTTTATTTATAGTCGGTTGACATTTAACAGGCAACATAAGATATGTATAGCTTTTGACCAACTATGTTGGTAGAGCACTCGCCCTGTAAGCGAGGGGTCCTGGGTTCGAGTAATATGTAAAACTTATGGGTTGTTTTTTGACACTAATACAGCCTTTTTTTTCAAGCTAGCATTTACGTCTACTTGGTAGAGTGCTTTATTTGGGATTCCGAGAAATACGGTATTGTTTGTCAAAGGCAGTGACATTTAACAGGAAACATAAGACATGTGTATAGCTTTTGACCAACTCTGTTAGTAGAGCTAGCTAGCTAAAGCACTCGCCCTGTAAGCGAGGGGTCCCGGGTTCGAGTCCCGTTCCAGGCTGCATTTTTCCTCCTGTTACTATACTACTGGTGTTGAGACTTTGATCTATATGCTTAACAGGTGGATTTCTTCATTAGTTTTATGTTTGACTTGCACTGGATCTGCTAATATGTAAAACTTACGGGTTGTTTTCTGACACTAATACAGCCTTGTTTTTCAAGCTAGCGTTTAGGTCTATTTGGTAGAGTGCTTTATTTGGAATCCGAGAAATACGGTATTGTTTTTCAAAGGCAGTGACTAAGGTTTGAAATCAAATCCATGAAAATATCGTGACGGTTCAGTTAGTGAACTTTATTCCTAATCAAATAAATCATAACCAATCCCATGCTTAAAGATCGTTCGCAAAGGAAAGATAGAAACTTCTTTAGTCAATCAATGTTCATATATAATAAAACAAAAGACAAAATAAGACTAAATATCAATTTCATACACATAAACAAACACTAATTGTTTCACGCACCTGCAGAGTGGTCGCCATCTTGTTGATAGTCAGTTGCTTGGTTTCCCGATTTTCATACCTTTACGTTGTCATCAAGTAGAGCTAGTATTTTGTGAGTTAGTTTCGTAATCATTTAGCGATAAGAATTAAGAATTTAGAATGAGGCATGTAGAATAGGCGGTTAGCTTCTGAGATCAAGTAGGGCTAGTATTTGGTGGGTTGAGAACAAGTAGAGCTAGTATTTGGTGAGTTAGTTTCGTAATAATTTGAGTTGAAACATTTAGCGTTTAGAGATAAGAATTAAGAATATAGAATGAAGAATAAGAATGAGGCATGTAGAAATAAGCGAAAAGGCTAGATGTCAACCATCACACGAGGTCAACTATCACAGGTATTTTTGGAACCGCCCCCTTCTCATATCGTTACCGCCCACATTTTAATGTTATCTCTTTTGTGCTGAAGGTACTAATTAGTCGAAAAACAGCTCGTTGTATTACTTATTATGTCTCCCCCATTTTGGGGAGATATATTGTTTTTGCCAGAGTTGTCTGCCCATCCGTCCGTCTGTCCGTCCGTCCGTCTGTCTGTCTGTCCGTCACAAACTTGTGTCGCGCGTATCTCTGAAACCAGTTGGGCTAGAGTCACCAAACTTCACAGGAATGTTCACCAGCATGAGTTGTTGTGCACCTGGGTTTTTTTAATTGTCTCCCCTGATCACTTAGGAGTTATTACCCCTGATGACTTAAAATTAGAAAAACGTTGTGTCGCGCGTATCTCTGAAACTGCTAACTAGTACAAGAGTCACCTATGGTTTTTGAATTGTCTCCCCTGATAATTCTTGAGTTATTGCCCCTGATATGAATACTTAAATTTATACAACCTTTGTGTCGTGCGTATCTCTGAAACCAGTAGGGCTAGAGTCACCAAACTTCACAGGATTGTTCACTTACATGAGTTGTTTTGCTCATGAGTTTTTGAATTGTCTCCCCCTGTTAACTTTGGAGTTACTGCCCCTGATGACTTAAAACTAGACAAACTATACTTAGTGTCATGCATATCTCTGAAACCACTAGGGCTAGAGTCACCAAACTTCACAGGAATGTTCACCAGCATAGGTTGTTTTGCACCTGGAATTTTTAAATTGTCTCCCCTTGACAACTTTGGAGTTATTGCCCCTGATATGATTACTTAAAATTGAGAGAAACTTTGTGTCATGCATATCTTTAAAACCACTAGGGCTAGAGTCACCAAACTTCACAGGAATGTTGACCAGCATGAGTTGTTGTGCACCTGTTTTTTTAATTGTTTCCCCCTTATAATTATTGAGTTACTGCCCTGATATGCTTACTTAAAATTAGAGAAACTTTGTGCTGCACGTATCTCTGAAACCAGTAGGGCTAGAGTCACCAAACTTCACAGAAATGTTCACCAGCATGAGTTGTTGTGCATCTTGGGTTTTTAATTGTCTCCCTCATAACTTTGGAGTTACTGCCCCTTATGACTTAAAATAAGAGAAACTTTACTTTGTGTCACATGTATCTCTGAAACCACTAGTACTAGAATCACCAAACTTCACAAGAATGTTGACAAGCATGTGTTTTTGTGTACCTGTGGCCTTTGAATTGTCTCCCCATGACAATGTTGGAGTTATTGCCCCTGATGACGTAGAAATTAGCCCCTGATAAGTTTGGAGTTACAGACATTACACTTGTGTATTGGAAAGAGGATGGGAGGGGGAGACATCTGTTTTTGTGACAAAAACAAGCCTCTACTTTACTACTTGATGCACCCTTGATTAAAGCACAAACTGATTTATACATTTAGACATCGATATGTAACTAAATTAAGAACGGTTTCTTCCTTTTAAGTGTAAACGATTTAGATTTATTCTATTTTCATAAAACGTACTTGAGTTATTCATTGTTGGCTTGCATTACTCATATATTACCTTTTCTAAACCATCACAGGTCGTACCATATGTACAAGGCTATATAAAGTTTTAACAAGAGGACAACCATCACAGGTAGTACCATGTGTACAAGGCTATATAAAGTTATATCAAGAGGACAACCATCACAGGTCGTACCATGTGTACAAGGCTATATAGTTATAACAAGAGGACAACCATCACAGGTCGTACCATGTGTACATGGCTATATAAAGTTATAACAAGAGGACAACCATCACAGGTAGTACCATGTGTACAGGGCTATATAGAGTTATAACAAGAGGGCAACAATCACAGGTCGTACCATGTGTACAAGGCTATATAAAGTTATAACAAGAGGACAACCATCACAGGTAGTACCATGTGTACAAGGCTATGTAAAGTTATAACAAGAGGACAACCATCACAGGTCGCACCATGTGTACAGGACTACTTCCTCTGGTGGATGTTGGGAAATATTTGTGTGGAGCGTGAGAATGGCCCAAATTTAAAGCAAAAATAGACGGTGTGTACATACTTTTGTGTGTAGCGAAAAAAGTCAACGTTCTTGACCTTGTTTTCTGCAAAGACCTATGATAACACATTAAACGGTTCAGTATAAAGACCTCTCCTGCACTTATATCAGACTATTTGGCCTTGATAGGCTCTGTGATCTGGATTTAAACAGCATATAACAACCCGGCTGAGTATATTTTTGTTGAATTTCAAGCATTTTTTATTAAATTGAGAAATTTTGGCTAATGACGGGCAACTTTGAAGTGTCGGTATCGTCCGAAAGCCTTCCTAAAATTGCCTTAGGCTACTTTTTGACATCTCCCTGCTGGAGAAATATCTTTCTCTGGAATCAAATGTCCCTCATATGTATCAAATTTGGCAAAGTAAAGTATTTCGTGAAGTTTCGGACAGATTCCAGCTTTTAGCATCTCATAAATTTAGCTTGAAGCGCATAAATCACAGTTTTTCATTGGATCTAGCTGCGCGACCGACTCTTTCGGTGCTTCCTGTCATTTTATTTGGCTCTTCCAATGTGTTTTCTTACATAATTTCCAAGATCTAATATTCATCTCAATCAAATTTGCATTTTCAGAGTGTCTCTTTCTAGTTTTATTGCATTTTTTCTACATTTAATAACTTTAACAGTGCAGAGCTCTACATAAATTGTAACCGCTAAAGATTGTTCATCAAGCATGCAAAGCGGGCGACTCTTAACCCTTATTTGTAGCTTCAGACAGACGCGACTGTTATTTCTGTGGCTGCTAAGCAAGGGAAAAGAGTGCTATTTCTATTTCTGAAATCTATTTGTATCTGCTGGCCTTGAGTTTTGAAGTTTGAGTGCCCTCTGTTATGGGGTTCTTTGAATATGGTGAAGCTAAGTTGGTCAGATGACTTTAGAAAGGTAACAAAGCATTGTTTTTATTGTGAATTTCTCATAACTTGACAGTTTCACTAAAGAAACAACAATATTTAGCTAAATCATAACATAAACACTCAAATTAGAGTTTTGAACATGTATCTTAAAGCATTTTTCAAGGATTTTTGTATATTTTATGTGGTTTCCCAGTTTTTCAGGCCTTGGCGGCACATCAGGAAGGACACATTTTTTCCATAGTTTGGCTTTGTGTGGCATATTCTTTGAGCCGGTACTTTGCACTGGGGTAGGAACCATGTACAACACCACTGAGCATGACAGGAAATACCAGCCGGTCTATGGTGAAAAGACTTTTGCGGCTACTCGGTGTTGCTTCCGCCGAAGCCGGCTACATGCGGCTGAGATCTTTGATTAATGCTGACAGTGACTGAAGGTATGCAAACCATAGGAAGCAATGTCCTTTTATGCTAAAATTCACCCTGCACTGTTGAGTGAAATCTGATTGGGCAGTCTTTTTCTGCTTCTTGTGCTTGGAATACCCTTCTGGAAAGGAGAGGTGCCTGTCGCGGGGGCATGAATGCCGACTCATACCGTACATCTTCTTTAGGGCGCTGATCACAAGCCACGATCATTTCAACCCGATTTAGCATTTCGAACTTGCTTGTCCATGCTAAAATAAGGATCTGGATCCAAACTCAGTATAAGATCTTCAAGATTAGGCCATTTCATAGACAATTTTAGTCTTAAACTGAAGAATTTCAGCCAAATTTTACATCGCGATCAGTTATCACTAAAATATCCAGTTTAAGGGTATTTTTTGTGAATCAGAGTTAACAATTTGGCTGTTTTCTAACAGATCAATGCCTGAGAGGTGCTATGCCTTTTATTTCATCAAGATCAAATGAAAACTTTTCAAGAAATTAGGATTTTAGTTTTCGCCTACATCGCCATCTAACAGCTTATTCCGCATAGCCAATTTAGCTGACAGGGGTCGACTTTTCGAAAGCTCCCAGATCATTCAAATATAGTCAGATCAGCTTGTTTTTTGTTGTTTTTCAGTCAAAATAATCTAAATACTTTAGACTAATTTGAAAAATACTGTTTCAAATAAGATTGGGGGTATACTCTGGTGTGACCCCGGTGAGCAATTGCTTCCGGAGGTCGTAGTACAGTAAGAAGTAGTCCTTTAGAACTGCAGTGCTTTAAATATGAGCTAATAAGTGTCTCTTAAGAACTTGACAGGCTGAATAATTGCATATTTTCAAGTTATTGTGTGTATTCTCTGCCCATTGGGGTCATTTTTGTGACTCTCTTGCAGACTACTTCCTCTGGTGGATGTTGGGAAATATGTGTGTGGAGCGTCAGAATGGCCCAAATTTAAAGCGAAAATAGACGGTGTGTACATACTTTTGTGTGTAGCGAAAAAAGTCAACGTTCTTGACCTTGTTTTCTGGTGATCTAGAGACTGTGTTTGGACTAAATATGAACGTGTTAAGAGGGTATAACCCAAATCTATGCCTGGAAGTAGCTATGGGATGCAGAAAATGCCTGTTTTTACATAGAATAAAGAAGGGCAAAAGTGATCGGGCTCACACCTATAACACCACCCCAACAGCCAAAACAAAATGGCGGTCACAAAAAAGTTCACCTGCTTACCGAACCTTCTAAAATTTACAGTGCAGTTCAAAAAGTCCGATCCAAAACAGTCAATAATTTTAACTACTGTAATTAAATTTTAACATTGGACATTAGCTAAATGTATCGTTTTGCATTGCTGCTTTTATTTTTGAAGGATCTACTACTTTCAGAATTAATGTACTTCACAAAAGCAGCTGTTATGTGATTGTGGGGCGACCATAAAGAGTTGGCTCTTACTTCATTCTCAGTTTTGTTATAATTTCTGACCCTTCTGGTTTATTAGTTTTGATGCCATTAGTTTTGAAAAATTGAATACTGCTTAAGCCGGTGCTAGTGGGCGTGAGTATTGTTGGATGTAGCTGAAATTTAAATTGAAAATAAATGTAAGGAATTTTTTTTGAAAAAACTCTGTCAAAGATTCAATGGAATAGAATTTTTGAACTGTAACGTATAAATACATAGTCACATGATTTTCACCATGGTCACGTGACCTTTGCAACAGCAGCCGAAGAGGAGAGCTGTCAAAACATTTTCAGTGTCGGTAAACTTCTAAATTTATGTTGATATACTATATTTTTCTGATTTGATTGAATTAAGTATTAAGTATTTTATTATTTTTAGCGTAGCTGCAGGAAAAATAGACTGTAATTACCTGTTTTTGTCGCATATTTCCCGTTCACAGTTATTGCGTTTTGTTATCAATATAAAGCACCGGTACACACGAATTGATGACGTTGTGCGCACTACCGTATGCGCATAAAACCCAAAACATTGAAAGGGGGCAGTACACACTAAACTGGAATCAGCTGTCCGAGCGACACTCCGATCAAAGGCTGAACTGTAATTTTTCTCTTATCTCTAAGATCTGCAAAAGAATACATACTTTTTCACAGACATCTGTCTCCAATCAATAAAAAAACACCATTCACTAGCACAGAAAGTCCCTTTTAGGCCTATTTTAGTCCTTTCCAAACATTTGTGTTGACCGCGAAAACACATGACAAAAACTAGCAAAGTATGTCCTCTGCTGCCTTGCGTATTCCGATAACGCGCACTTTTGGCCGCGTACTGTACATGCGTCTTGCAACTTTATTCCGTGCACGTCTTACAGAGAACCCAAAAATATAAAGGTTACCATCTACTTTTTTTGCCACTTACTTTCGTTTTCACACACTGTTTTTAGCAAGGGGCAGATGCTGCCCCTTGATATTGTTAGGGCAAAGTTGGAAATGCTGAGGAGTGAAGGGGAAAACCGATTAACATCGACGAAATAGATCGTCTGTGTTCGCACTGAATATGAACTCTACTGACCTTGTTCACAGTGGATGTTTCTTCGAAAGTATAGTGTGTGGCAGTATATGATTATTGTATTAAAAGTTTTTCTGAGATTTGCAGGGAGGACAATTTTGCGGAAGAATCTGCTTTTTTGTTCACGGGTTGGGTTCATGATCACTGCGTGATAGTTCTGAAAGACCTTCACTTTTCAGTAGATTCATTCACAAAAATCGAGTCTAAAAATAGCCCATATGCTCTATTCCTGGCGATTCGTGTTCCTTATAGTTTAAATTATATTATGTGTATGGCAGTTGTGCAGTCTAAGTCCTTTTTAGTTGTTTAGTAATATTTTAAAACATTTATTCATAATAAATAATAAAACTTCAGAAACAAATCACCAAGCAGGTAAATTTTACTTGCTAAATCTATCGAGTCGGCTGCGACGATTTTGACCTAATTCCTATTGGGTCAGTATTAAAATAGCATCCCGGGCAAGAAAATTCATGTTGCGGGATTTTTTGCGGGACTAAATTCGTTCCGATAAAAATTCATAATAATGATTATTTTTAAACTTATGATTATACTGCGCAATAGAAAAGGTGTTGTCCATATTAACGCACCATTTTCATAGAGAATAATAACAAAAACTAGTTCACGGGTTGAGAAAACTACTCAATGCACTTATAGATAGGGTACTACAAATCCATAGGAATTAGCCATACGATTATTTGAGATGCAAACTTCATTAAATTCCCTGGAAGACGTGAGATAAAAAAGGACCCTTTGGTGTTTTAGGTAGAGTGTATATCCATGTGAAAGAAACTGATCTTTAAAAGTTTCAAACATAAGTTTTCGACGTGTTAAATTGACGAAAGTAGGTTTAAATTTTAAATAGGTTGATCTATCATGTATTGTGCATATCAAATAGTACATGCACTATAAATATATAAAACGAAGACGACCAAGCACCATTGCCTAGTATTTCAATTTTCTGTAAATATGTGGATGGAATAACGGAAATATCGCCATTAGAATTATACAAATACGAGAAAATAATACTATTTTTTTTTTATTTTTATTATTTTATTTTTATTTTTTTTTGGGGGGGGGGTGTTAATAGGTGAATTTCGAACCCACGCCAGACCATACAAAGGATAAACTTGATCACTAATTCCCAACGAATTAACTAGTCCCACGAACACTGTTATCAATATATATAGCGCTGATTGTATTAGAGAAAATCTCTGCCATGTAAGCCAGGCGTGTGCGCTTAGCATAATTAGCAAACAATTAATTACTCAAAGTGCGAACAACAAGTTTACAAGCTAATACACATTCTTCTTCTTCCATACGAGTGCAGAACCACTAAAGTAGTATCGCACTTTGCGCAGCATTAAAAGGATGAACATACTATTTACAGGTTCCAGATAAAAACATTTAAAAACATCGTCTGTACTCAGTACAGGCACGTACCCAGGTGGGGGGCTAGGGGGCCCGGGCCCCCCAGCTGGCTGCCAAGATACCATTTTTTAATGGGCCCTTTTTAGTTTTCAGCTAAATCTACCGTTTTGAAATTTTACCAAGGCACTTTTTAGTGACCAATATTTTACTCCCTGGAAGAGATTATCTGTCAGTTCTCTTAGACACAGACAGACCTGTCACGCTGTGATCCACGCTTGGCCTATTTTGGTATGGGCCAATCAGGAGAATCCCCAGCGGAGAGCACCCGAATTACGTAATCACGAGTTGGTTCCGGTTTTCGCTATATACTGGAGTTTAGCAAATAAAATTTTCAGGAACCAGTCGTGTCAAAATGCAAATTGCTACGTTGTTCACAAAAATTGTCGAAAAATTAAGACAAGGGGTGTGACGTATCAAGACGTTATTAAGCATAACTTGCTACAAAAAGCAGTACACACTTCGACCGATAAGCGTTTTACTGACATTGATCAATAGCTAGTAATCAAAGAATAACTCCGAACAATTCGAATGATAAAAAAGTATGAATAATTCGTCCCCAGATCGATTGTACTGAATACATCGAGGTTTGTTAACTTTTTTCATGGATTTTTTGGTGACTTGAGATTGGGAATTTTGCTAAAATAAATGGGTGAAAAACATACATTTTTCCATTGGGGATATAGCCGAATAAGGGCTATAAAATCGGCTAAAAAAGCCCTGAAACTTATTCTAAATTAAAACCAAATGAAATGTCTTTTTCATTGTATAAATAAATCTGTTATAACCAGGCAGGCAGTTTTTTCACTTGAAGGGGAAAACATTGCCACCCGCTTTTATATAGTAAAAATGGCTAATTAGGGGAAACAATCAAGCGCAGTTTGCCAATTGGGGAAAAAACCTGAGGTAAACCCATTTTTAGGGGAAAACTGCATATGATTTTAAAGGAAATCACGAGTATCTGTTATATAGAAAAAAGCCCTGCCAGGTGAGCGATTAAGGGCCATCATGGCCCTCTTAGTAAACTGTAACATTTCATGTTTGTAGTTTTGATCAGTGTTATTTTGACATTTAGAAGAAAGAACTCATTGTGATGCCATCGTTAGTTGAGTGTATAATTTTTTGGATATTTTGCTTTTTTGTATATAATTTGGTAATGTTCAGAAAAACAAATTAATCTATATATTTGCATTTCAGTTATTTATTCTTACAGACAAAAACTTTTCATATGTCTGTATGACTGTCTGTCAATGGCAAAAATCTTGAGACATGGTCACATGTCTGTCTGTCTTTGTGTCAATGGCAAAAAAACTTTAACCAATATCACGTCTGTCTGTCAATAGAAAAAAATATGAACACATATCCGTCTGTAAGTCTATACACTGAAACCCAGGTGTAAACGGAACTGATTTCCTATATTATGAAATAAATTATATCGTGATAGAGTGATTCAGATAGCAGGAAATTGCACCGTTCAATGTGGCAAACCAAAAAAATTCGGCTACCGGGAGGGGACACCCCTCCCCTGCCCTCCCCACCCAGGCCCCCCCCCCAGCAAGAATTTCCTGGGTACGGCCCTGCAGTAGGAGGAAGAGCTAGACAGCAGCTGAGTCTTAAAGCCGTGCAGGCTGCCTGCATCAACCATAGGTCCGGGCAGTTGGTTCCAAAACCTACAGCTGTTAACAAACAGTTTTTCCTTGAGTAAAAACGATTTTATATTGAGCAATTATTGTATTTGCACAGAAAAAAAGAAATAATTTATTAGTTTACCAGCTAATGTCATACGAGTACAAAATGATAAATTTTCAAATAGCTAGTTTAGTAAAAGTGGAGGCCTAATTTGGACAGAAACTAAACTAAATTCGGGGGCTATGTAATTGTGCCATATATTACTAATATGTGCATATCGGATAATAATTCAAGTGTTTGAATTGGAATATGTGTGATACGCATGCAGGTATGTTTTATTCTGAAGTTATTTTACAAAGATATTTAACTTTGAATATATTATGAAGTCATCGACGGGGGGTTTCCCTTAGTCATATGCCAGAATCAGATCATGTACTTGACATTTGCACGCGTACATGATTGATAGTAATTTTATACCTATAGAGTTGGGCAATACATGTATAGAAATGAATAATCTTGCACTTATTCAATCAAATTAAGATAACAAGCACATGAAATTATTGCTTGTTCATTTATTTTTGGTAATAAATGTATTTGTTTGTTCTCGACGCTTAATGACAGGCAACCAATTTTCTCGACACTGTCGAAATTTTGGAAAAGCAGGTCAATAAATGTATGGGAATGATTAATTTTAAATTTATTCAATCAAAATAAGACACATAAACAAATTGAATTTTTTTTTCATTTATTTTGACAATAAAATACATTTTTCTTCTTCTGAAGGCTTCTCGTCGCTTCCCGTCACTTCTCGATGCTATTTAGGGATACCGAAATTTAGAGACTGCGATGTCACGGGAAATTTTGCAACGTATCACGTGATCTCGGACTGTGTTTTCAAATATGGCTGATCGATAAACCAGGTAAGAATCGTTTAAATTTTAATTACCGTTTCACTCTGATTTTAATTATTTCACTTGGACAGTAGAACTGTAAATCGCGCATAATTCGACAAAAGGTACGACTTTTTTGTTTCGAGACACCAGAGGGGTACACACTACACAGTAATGACTAATGTTACTCAGTCGATATGTTTCAAGTCCACAAGGCAAATGTTGAAATAATGACTTTTAACAATCTAAGATAAGAATAGTATGCTTATAAATAGATTACAGATAAACACTTATATAAGATTAAGAATAAATACTTAATATATTTTTTATACTTTTATCCCTTCCCTCATATGTAAACGTGTTTCCTCGCATCTGCAATCAGAGTAGACCCAGATCAGCCAGCTCCTAGAAGCCGTTTGATCAGGGTCTGCTTTGTTTGCTTATGGTGTAATATAGATCTGATTCTAAAGCTTCTGCCTGAGCTTAAATTCCATGTGTTCATATGCCATTATAAAGAATTAATATTCATGATGTTATATTTCTTACATGAATATATACAACGGGGAAAGGATTAAAACTGGGTCTACATCAGACTGTACAAAAGCTTCATCAGAACTAATAGATCCAATAATTACACGTTTTTCTTTTTTGTGTCACCTGCCGAGAGGCAGTGTGTCACTTAGGGATCACCTTTTCTGTCGTCTGTCTGTCCGTCCGTTTGTCTGTCTGTCCGTAACATTTTCTTTTTTTGGCTGTCATTTCTAAACTAATCATTATAGAGCTTTCAGAGGAAGTGTCATGTCCAAGGGCCACAACTCTAGCATCAATATTTGTTTAGTTATTCCCCTTTTTCATATTAACAATAAGTCAGCTGCGAGCAGGTGGCACACGTGTTCCTCCGAACACTCTTGTTTTGTGTGTGTACACAATATGCAACAGTGTTGAGTCTCTGTCAAATAATATGAAATTGCAGTTGTCTGTAAACATATTGTAGTTGTCTATTTTATACACATGTAATTGCAGTAATGCATCAACAAACCTGAACTATGTAATTTGGTGACAAAACAATGCAGATATGGCGCAGATAGGGTTTTTACTGTAGACGTAGTGTGTTGTCAGCAGATAATAACTTCCTTTTCATCAATAATTTTAATGCAATGTGTACTGGAATTTGAAACGGCAACTGAGAAGAATGTTCAAAGAATGATAAAAAAAGTCATTTTATACAGTTACTTTCCAATCAACCAGGTTTGAGCAATTAACAGTTTTGATCCAAATATGTTGTTTAGTTACTTTATTCTGTATCTTTATCTGTATCCAAACTGTTGTCCTGGAAAGTTTGCCAATAGTGTTAACCCTGTCCTTCCTATAAGTGCTTTTTTCACACATTTGCCAACAGAGTAGACCAGTCAGATATGTCATCTGGTCATGGTCTGATGTTTGCTTATGAAATTATAATAGATTTGACTATAGTTTCTACTAATACCCGAAAAACTAATTTGCATATGCCATTATAAAATATCAGCTAATAGCTATTTATGATATCAATAGTTTAACATGGATATTAAATAGAGGAAGGGTTAAATTCAGTAGCTGATTTTAGGGACATAATCACTGCATGTCCTTTTTCTATTTCAGCAAATGGATAGACTTTGCCTTGACCCAGAACTTTGGGCATTGGTCCAGGCATATCACAGACATGCATGGGAGCAGAATACTATAACAGAGCCATGAGGCATTCCGGCTATGCAATGTGGGAGCAGACAACAGGGAATAATTTCAAGCTACTGTGTTTAGAGGATAAGGGACACCTTCCTGGACAGAATTGACCAGTATACAGGATTTGTCCCCAACAGATACATTTATCATTCTTTTGCTAATTGACTCAACATAAATCTGTAACATCATTGATTCCGAATGAAGAAACTGAATATCACAGACTCTCATCTCAATCAAAACTGTGTGTCACTTATATGGAAAAGAAATTACAATATAAATCATGGATAATGTTTACTTTCGCCAATTACTGGATATACAAAAAGTATATATAATCATTGGATATACTGATCTCCTATAGGGACCGTCTGATCTGGGCCTTTTACAGTATTCATATAAAAATTAATGACATTATGAATATTTTTAATCATGTAATAAGATCTATATCAGTCAGACGTCTTCTATAGGAGCCATCTGATCTCGGTTAACTCCATTTGCATAATGTGTGAAAATGCATTGATATGAGGGAAAGGGGTAAACAGAGTAGACTCAGATCAGACAGATCCTGTAGAAGCTTTTTGTTCGGGGTCTTTTTTATTTGCTTATGGAATAATATATTGCCAATTCCAACTTATAAACACATTTTCACTCAATTACAGAGTAGACCTAGATCAGATGGCTCCTTAAGGAGCCATCTGTTCTGAATCTGCTCTTAATGGAATTCAATAGATCTGTTTCTGTAGTTTGTATGCTAAAATGACAACATGAATATTTATTAGCACACTTTTAACCATGTAAACTTTTCAAGGGAATTGTTTGCTTTGAGAAAAACTGTAGAATCAGATGTAAATGTCAAAAACAAACAGAGCAGACACTGATCTCCTATAGGAACCGTCTGATCTGGGTCTATTCTGCGTAATTCATGAAAATACGTTTTTATGAAGAAAGGGTTAAATATAGTAGACCCAGATCATACAGTTCCTGTAGCAACTTTCTGGCCAGGACCTATATTATTTGCTTATGGAATAAGCTTTAATTAATTTTGCAGTACCTGCAAAAAATGTTCCTGTGCTCACAGACCATTATATAAATATATCCTTTACTCTATAAAGAAGCATGTTTACGCCTTTGTAGACTGAGATCAGATGGCACCTGCAGCAATCAGGGTATGCTCTGCTTGCATATGAAATAACAAAAGTTTAAATCTACTGTTTCTACCAAGGCCAAAGTTCATGCCAACGTAAAAATCAGTTATTCATGGTGTCGCTACTTTGTACACGCGTGTTCATGCAGTGAAGGTTTTATGAAATTGTTATTTATAATGTCATAAATCAAAATTTATGAATCAACACATTTTCTTGTAGGGACAACTTTTGACACATTTGCAACTAAGTAGAAGCCATCTGCTCAGGGTTTGCTGTTACTATTCCATGTTAACCCATTCCCACATAGGAGCAAGAACAATTTTAGAATTGTGTAGTTTTGAAACCATTGTGATAAATAGAGCAAATGCATTAAGAGGTGGCACTATGAGGGAATGAGTTACATGTACTGTGTATGAGTAAACTTAGTCCTAGAATATATATACAGAAACATTTCTTTAACTAATATTCATGTGGGAATTGTTCGTGTTTCCATACATGTAGTATGCTGAATAACGCACGAGTCAACAAGAACTTAGCATTTCTGAATTTGTCTGTCATGTACTCTTTCAGCACTATGTGCCTGTTTTTATATACTCATTACTTTTTCAAACCGTGTAAAACCAGATCAGAAGGCTCCTATAGGAACCCTCTAATCAGAGTCTGCAGTGTTTGCTAATTTAAAACAGTATCTGCAAACCCCCCAAATTCCATGTACAGTTGTACACTGGTTCATGTTTGGTGACAAAAAAGACCTACAAGACAACATAAAAACCCACAATAGCTACTTAGAGTTGAAAGGGTCATAACGCAAACAGTGCTGGTCACTATACTCATGTTCAAATACTGCTAAGGGCTTTATGCATGAATACTTTTATCATGGTGTTTCCCAATTCATTGCTGAACTTTTCCAATAAATCTTTTACACAAAATGCAGCTTGTAGTTATTTCATTCCTCTACTCAGAGTTCAGGATAAGCATGCCTTACCAAGTTATTCTTCAAATAACTCTAACTAATTCAACAATCTATATGGTGTAACCAATTGAACAAACCTTTATATACACATTATCGCATCGTAACGGATTTGGTGCAAAACTATTGTTACATCTTCACTTTAGTGGCGAAGTTATATCACTTTTGCACCAAACCTTCAACAAAAATGCTTCGGAAGAAAACAGCACTTTGTAACACCAATACAAAAGCCCCTTAAAAGCCCCTTGCTAGCAGCACTTTCAGTGCTTTGATTTTCAATGCTTTTTCAGACCGCAGAGCTAGAAATGTTAGTTTCGAATTTGCCTTTCATTTCTCTACAGTAACATGGAAAAGGTCATGACCTCTGCACTCAATCATTTGAGAACATGCATTTCTGTAAGATTTCGGTACAAAAAGTACTAGAAAATATGCTATTGGACTTTAATAATCACAAAAAGTCCACATTTGCTGAAATATTAAGATTTTGACCGGGGCCAATGCGAATATTTGGCATGATTTTGTGTACTGCCTCCAAAGGTTCGAATGCAAGGTGAGGTTCGATAAGAGGGAAGTGGACGATATATAGTACTTATCTTATATTTTTCCAAAATGCCTTTAAGAAACATTATTTTTCAGGATCGATGTCATAGTTCTTAGAAATTTTTGATCTATCGTACACTCACCTTCTATCGAACCTCACTTGTTTATCGAACCTTTCACTTTTTTGTGTTTTTACGCATGTACAAGTGCACACTACGTCATAAAATCATGAGTACCGTTGCTTTGTCTGTAAACAATGCCTCGTAGCTTTAAAAACGAAATATACGCTACGTCATAAACAGGTCTAGATTTGACTAATCTAGGTCTTCCACAAGGATCTGTGTTGTCTCCCGTTCTCTTCAACCTGTATTTATCAGACATATTTGACAAGGTGAAAAATCAAAAAGTAAAATTTGCTGACGACGGTACAATTTGGAAAACAGGAAAATGTCTGGATGATATAGCTTCCAGCTTAGAAGAGGATATGACACATAAAATATGTAGAAAAGAGGGCACATAAAGCACTGAATGCACTCTTAATTACAGCCTTAATTGTAGGGCTAAAAACAGAAAGAATTAGCCCTAATAACATGGATAAAATCTACAAATGTCTTGTGATCCCACATCTTGAATATGCAGCGCCTGTTTGGCAAATTGCATACTGCCAACCACTAGATAGTATTCAGCGTAAAGGGTTAGCTGCTTGTTTGGGAATTCCTGCTTCAGGTGGAATCGAAGCACTTCAAGTAGAAGCAAACATCCTTCCACTGGATTTAAGAAGAGAAGAGCTCTCAATCAGAGAATTGGCACGTCTTCTTATGAGAGACAACTTAGAGCCAATCAAGCAAACAATTGAATCTTGGATGGATACCATTAACATTAAACCAGAGAAATTCATATCACCTCTGGGTAAAATGCTGCTACAAATAAGTGATATGAGGAGTAACACAGGTACAGACTATCAACACCTGGAACCTCAGCTCACTTATTTGGAGTACCTCTGCCCATCAAGACGAAGACCAGAATACTGGGACACTCTTGGATCTTCAAAATCCAGATCAATTTCACAAATAGAGTCGTCAAAAGCTCTAATACACACCATGGTAGAAGAGAGTGACCAGGACACCATCATCGCCTTCACAGATGGCTCATGTAGACAGAATCCAGGGCCATGTGGAGCTGGTGCTTGTGTGTTCCTGCCTCATCGAAATGACCATATTGAATTGAAGAAAGCTGTCTCAAATATGGCATCCATTTTACTTGGAGAAATTGTTGCCATTACCATGACTCTGCGATTTTGTAGAGAAGAGCTTCACAACAGAAGAGACTTCAAAAATGTCAAGATCTTCTCTGACAGCCAGTCAGCAGTAGGCATTTTACAGCTTGACTGGACTGCCCAAACATGCAAACAAACAATAAGACAAACAAAGCAATTTTTTTGATAGCAGAGTTACAAGCGGACGGTATTCACATAGAAGTAATATGGACCCCCGGACACGCAAATATCACTGGCAATGAAATCGCAGACAAGCTTGCCAAAGAAGCCGCAGTCGAGGCCGAATTCATACAGGAATCAAATGCATTCACAACTCTATCAGATATTCGAAAATCAGCCAAAAAATCTTGTGAAATAAAGTGGCAAAACAGATGGACCCAATCAGAGACCAGTAGACATCTGTTCCAATATGTACCACAAATTCCAGTTAACAACAAACTACCACCAAATACTGACATTTCAACACACAGTCAACAAATAATTCACCAATTGAGAACAGAATATATAATGCTAAACAGCTACAAATTTAACATAGGCCTGTGACGGATGGTACCATGGTTCTTGTGTGAATATATCTGCATCAGATGCCCTTGATATAGACAAGTACAGATGCCTTAAATGTAAGTATTAGATTGGATAGATATAATATGTGTTGGAATATTTACATATATTCATTATGGTTGTTTTTTCTCTTTATTCAGGTTGTCCCTGTTAGGAACACCTGACGTCTAGCGGTGCAGACCATACCTGTTACGGAACGTCTGTCTTTCTGCTTAGCAACCATATTCAACTAGCGCTGTAGACTATACCTGTTAGGAACGTCTCGGCTAGACAACCATATTCAACTAGCGCTGTAGGCTATACCTGTTAGGAACGTCTCTCTGCTAGAGAACTATATTCAACTAGTGTTGTAGACTATATCTGTTAGGAACGTCTCTCCGCTAAACGACTGTGTTCGATTAGCCGTCTAGACTATACCTGTTAGGAACGTCTTGGTTAGCCAATCATATTCAATTAATTTATATACATTTGAACTCTCAATATCAGAATGGCATCTTCTTTTCCTGAGAAAGTTAGAAATCTTCTGGATGCAGGAAAATTGTATATGAACATAGATGAGTTTGTCACCCGTGTTGGACTTTTATTGGGTAAAGACCAGGTTTTAGCTTTGGAGTTGGTGAAGCAGATGTCTAATCTTGCTCGGACACAAGCGTCCAAGTCTAAGCAGCCAGCGAAAAAGAAGCAAGCCAACGATTACTTGTTTCGCCTGGCCAAGACATTGAATTTATTTCAGCTCATGGATCGCGAGTGGATTAATGACAACGTCAAAGCTCTTCCAGCTCTAAAGAAGAAACGTGAACAAGTATACGAACCAGGGAAGGAAACAGTTGATTTTCGCACCATGGATAATCCGGATTTTCCAACACATTCTGTTGTTTTGAGTAATGCGGACGAAGAACGTCTTCTTCAGCTCCCAGATTCTTCAACAGAGGATGATATAGGTTCGGATCCGGATATTCTTCTGGGTAGTCCTTTGTTTGCTTCACCGGTTCGTCCGGTAGTTAATGCACTTACCACGCCACTGGAGCCTACTTCTACGTGCAGTTATGTAATGGAAGTTGCAGAGACCTCTACAGATGTCGACCTGCCCACGGATAGTGTATTAACTGTTCATTCTACTTCTGACCCGAAGGATAATATTGTTAACCTCTCGCGTGTTTTGCCTGCTGTTAGTGGCTCTACATCGGAGAGAATCCCTCGTTCTCGTAAAGGGAAAGGAAAGAGGAAGTTATCTGTAGTCCCTGATAAGACTTTCACTTTGATAAAACGTCCTAGACAAGAATTGGATGATATTAGTGTGTCTGTGCCTAATGTGCCTCAGAACTCTAGGAAAAGTAAGACAAGTAGGATTGCAGAGGCTCGCCTTACAGTAGATAAGAAGCAGCAACAACGGAGACGTAGTGACTCTTGTATAGTGCCCACTTGTAATTTTGATGGTCGTTCATTCCCCAAGATGCATTCTTATAATTTTCATATACCGAATATTTTTGATATGAGAATACCAGTGTCAGATGAACTTCATCAACGCAGAGTGCAAGCTCTACAACAAGTTACTGTGTGGTTGCTTGGTGCACCGTTGGATTTGCAGGAGTTTGTTACTTTTGTGAATGTACAAAACCTGATTGATTCTTGTGAAGATCGCCCCATGTCTGACGATATAGTAAGAGTGTTACAGTCATTTTGTGTATTCCTGGGTGTTCCGGTTCCACCAAAGTTTTCGTTGTACCCTGTCAATAGTGTTGCTGTTCTTCTACATTGGAGATTTCTGATGGTTCTTATTGCACTTCTGCAGCCTGATCAGCAGAAATATTGGAAAAGTTGTTTTGCACAGCCGGTTTCCTCTGTTAGGGTTGCACTCCAACCTGTGAATCAACTTCCAGAAGCAATTGATAGCCATTTTCATCTGGACAGACTGCAGAAGGTAACTGGTCTTCATTCAGATTCCGTAACTGCCATCCTTGAAGCTGGAGATGTTCTTCCTTCTCGACGCATTCATTTAGCAGGAGCTATCGCCAATTTTTGTGATCCTGATACATACCCTACTCATCGTACATTAACTAGTTTGCCATCCAATATTATGGTAACTGTAGTGCTGCACCCAAAGCTTGCGTCAAGGAGTGAGAATTTCATCGCAGATGCTCTACGTAAGTTGGATAGACTACTAGAGGAGCCAAGGGTCATCGCCATTGGAGAAGTGGGAATTGATCATTCCGTGAAAGACTGGGAATGGCCCCTTCAAAATGATCTAATTCGTCAACTAAAGAGCAGGATTAAGACCCGTCATGTCTTGGTTGTTCATTGCCGTGGGATATCCGGTGACAACGGCATTGAAGCTCATTTTCTACTTCTTCATTTACTTCGTGGCCTACCCAATACACAGAGGGTGCATCTGCATAGCTTTTCTGGCACCAGTGTTGTAGCTGACCAGTGGATTAAGGAATATCCAAACACTTATTTTAGCTTCAACAGAGGGATCAGCAAATTCAATGAGGATCAAGTTAAAACCCTAACTGGATTGAAGGAACATCGACTTCTGTTAGAGACAGATGCTCCTTATTTCCCTCGTGAACGGACTCGTTTTTCCTCACCAAATCAGTTGTATGATGTTGCGGAAATAGTGGCTGGTTATCGTAATACCTCGGCTGAGGAGATATTGAGGATTACCAGAGTGAACACCTTGCAACTTTATACTGGGGAGGGACGATGAGCTTGTTACAATCCAGGGTGGGGGTGGTTTTCAATACAGCAGATTTCATAGATAGGGAAGGGGGGGGGGGTGGTCTTTACTGATAAACTGAGTTATCGACAGATAGGGAAGGGTTATAGGGTGGCTTTTAAGGGTTCATATACAGATAGGGAAGGGTTATAGGGTGGTTTTTTATATTGATATTCTGAATGTAAGCCTTAGCTTAGCTTACCGGGAGGGGTGGCTTTATGTATAGTCATAGGGGAGTTTCATTCACATACCTGTTAGGACTGAATGCAAACTGGGTGGTTTTTACATATAGCTATAGGGGAGTTTCATTCATATACCTGTTAGGACTGAATGTAAACTGTTTACCTTAAGGGTAGTTTTTATATATACATTGTATGTATATGCACATATGGCAGTCTTGTTCACATACCTGTTAGGAATGAACAGACTGATGACTAGTTCGCTGGATGGGGCGTGTTGAATGTATATGTGCGTATATATGTATATGTGCGGCTGAGTAGTAGTCTGGTTCATTTACCTGTTAGGGATGGACGTAGACTAGTTGGTTTTCCGGGTGGGATGTTTTGGTATATCGGTTTGTTCATTTGCTTGTTTGGGATGAACAGTATCCGGTTAACTGCTTACTGGGGGGGGGGGGGGGGGTTGGTTTTATATATTGGCTTGGTTCACATTCCTGTTAGGAGTGAACACAAGCTGGATAAGGGGTTATAGGGTAGGGATGGTCTTATAAATTTGGTTTTGTCCATATTCCTGTTAGAAATGGACATGTACTGTTAATACTTTTATAGTATTGGGGTGGTTACATTGATACATAGGGTAGGGTAATTTCTAGATACTCTTGATATAGAATAGGTTTTTGGGTATAAGTTTAACCCTCGTTTGCATTAATGGGTTATAGAATTTTCATGGGATTTTAGTACCCTTTTGTTTAAAGGGAAGTGTTATTAACCTTAGGGGTTAATGTCTATTGCAATGGGAGTTAATGTCCTTCATTTCAGTACAATCTTTCCTGCCTTATGCTGCCATTCATAAGGTTGGGGGGAGTGTAGTGAAATGATACCGTAATTTAGTACCGGAATTCAAGGTCCGGAAACCGTCTGTCCCGGGAATTATGGGTAGGGTTTTACGTCACAGACCGCGCACATGTGAGCGCCCCATTCCCACGCTAGTAGTCCTTGCAGTCAGACGTATTGGAATCTACACAAGGTTTACGTGTCCACGTGCTGCATTAATATGAGCAACTAGAACACGACTGACTGATAGAAGGTAGGAACTATTACTCACTTTATATTGGTATTTGACTGGAGCATTGTCATTTAGGTACGAATACTTCATCTTATTTTAAGTCATAAGGGGCAGTAACTCCAACGTTATGAGGGGGAGACAATAAAAAAAAGTTTCTCTAATTTTAAGTAAGCATGTCAGGACAGTAACTCAATAATTATCAGGGGGAGTCAATTAAAAAAAACAGGTGCACAACAACTCATGCTGGTCAACATTCCTGTGAAGCTTGGTGACTCTAGCCCTAGTGGTTTTAAAGATATGCATGACACAAAGTTTCTCTCAATTTTAAGTAATCATATCAGGGGCAATAACTCCAAAGATGTCATGGGGAGACAATTTAAAAATTCCAGGTGCACAACAACTCATGCTGGTGAACATACCTGTGAAGTTTGGTGACTCTAGCCCAACTGGTTTCAGAGATACGCGCGACACAAGTTTGTGACGGACAGACAGACGGACGGATGGACAGACAGACAACTCTGGCAAAAACAATATATCTCCCCAAAATGGGGGAGACATAATAAGTAATACAACGAGCTGTTTTTCGACTAATTATTACCTTCAGCACAAAAGAGATACAGTTCGTTCGACAGTTCCGACGCACTTTTTACATTAATCGGTCAAACTAAATCAAAGCGCAGAAAAAAGAAAATATTAATGTACACACAGTCTGACATAAGTCTTAGCTTAAATATCCGTAAATATTAACTCGAAGTTGCATTCACTCTTTTTGCTGCAATACTTGTTTACATAGGTCCCGGGTCAACTCGGCCTCGGGTCAACTCGGCCCCTGAGTCAAGTCGGCCTCGGGTCAAGTCGGCCGGGTCAACTCGGCCTGGGTCAAGTCGGCCCGCAAATATTATTTCAGAATTATTTTTATGGTATATATTTTTTATTATTTTGAATTACTTTAATATTTTGTTTCCTAGAGATACCCGATACTACAGATACCAATGAACATATAAGGAAACTTCTGAGTAACAGATAAGGATGCGTACCATGATCAGTTTCATTCTCAGGACAAAGCAACATTAATAAACAACAATAATCAGAAAAAAGAAGCACTTTATAGATGCACGATACAAATACAATGCCAAAAACGATACCCAAATATGTTGATATCTTTGCAAACAGTTTGGATCCCGATGAAATTCCTAGTAACTCGGTCTCACAAGTGGATCCAAAATAACATTTTCACTCCCATAAATGGTTCCTGATTACAGACAATCAAAGAAACAGATAAGCCATTAATTATACTTAATTTCACTTCAAAAGTATTGATGCCGCTCATTTTCACACCTGTTTGTTTTGACTTATCAGTTTGATCTAATTAACCTGGTACTAAATGTCAACTGTTTTATTCGTTAATCTCATGCAACATACTTATCACCTTTGTTCTCGTCCGCTAAATTTAATGGGTTATTACTGTCAAAAAGATGTGCAAACTTTGTCTGAATTCTTCAAGGAGCCCACCGATCAGGATCTTCATTTTTTGCTGCAGTTTATAAACTTTAATTGATGGTCGGGAAAAGGCCGAGTTGACCCACTGAGACGGGCCGAGTTGACCCACCCCAAAACAGGCCGAGTTGACCCGGCCGACTTGACACAGGCCGAGTTGACCCGAGGCCGACTTGACCCGGATTCAGACCCCATTTCACCAGTTTCGAAGCACTTTCACCGGTTCCGGCGCATATCGTTTTTTAAGCCAATTCGTGAAAATACGTAAAGAGGCACCCAACGGGAAATTTCTGGATCATCAGTCCACAACAACAATATCACACCACAGACCCCAAAGAAGTAAATTTGATCATTAAAAAAGTTCTAAAGCGCCATGTTTGATATTAAAATCGAAAACAGTGTTATTAAAGGATATCATCATTTCAAGATAAGGCCACCAATGCGATCGGAGTTAAAAGTAGATCTTGAATATGCAAATGTGCATGATGAGAATGCAGCCTTAGTGTGGATCCCACCTTTGGAGAACTTTCCTCTTGAAATGAGACAGATTGTTACTGATAGCAAGCGGTTCTTAATGTTGTCTGATGTTGCAGGCTTGCCTATAGGCCATGTTCCAAGAGGACTTGCATGTGTTTTAGGAACATTTTAGAATCGGATGGGACAATCACTGCTATAGCCACTGGAGAGCCTTGCCCAAGCTTCCCGCCATGGCCAGCACCAGATGCAACAGGAGGGAGTGCAGTCATACCATGCGACTATGTGATTCACACTAATGAACGGAATGATTTAGTGTTGTTAACTGATGCTCTAGAGTCCATGCCTGAGAAGGAGGCAATGAAAATCACATTGATAAAAAACAATTAACAACTGAAATAATGTTATGTAAACCACTTTTATTTGGCAATTTTGTAACCAGAGTGTATACATGTAATCAGTTATGAGGATAATTGTTTTAGTGTGCCAAAGTATACTGTTAAGAGTATCCAGTAAACAAATGTTTAACTGCATAATAGTTCATTGTTCAAATGGTGTCAATAAAGCAAGTAAACAATTAAACAACAAGTGGGACTTTCTAAAATTAAACTAGAACTGCCAATACATGACCAATATCCCCACAACTGCTTTGATAAGCTATCACTTGCCTAACAGACCCATAATTAAACCACTTTTTAATGGTCGCTTAACCCTTTCCTCGATGAATATTTATGTAAGAAATAATGACGTCGTGAATGTTTTAAATTAGATTAATTTGTTATTACAGCACATGAACACAGCTATTTTTAGCCATGGCAGAAACTGTAGAATCATATTTATATGATATTATAATAAAACAGACCCTGATCAGACAGCTCCTCTAGGAGGAGGCTTTAGCCTGTGCTGGACTCGAAATATTAGTCCCATGCTTTCTGGTATTTTTGCAAAGGTGTCTTGCAAGGGCCACTGCTAATCCTAGTTTTGGCCATTATTCCTGTTCAAAAAAAATATATATAAATTCATACATTGTCACATCAACAACATATTTAACCCTTTCCTTCATATAAACACATTTCCATGCATTTGCAAACAGGGTAGACCCAAATCAGATAACTCCTGTAGGAGCCCTATGATCAGGGTCTGCTCTGTTTGCTAGTCGAATTTGAAAGATGTTTCCTAGCTTACTTTCTAAAATGGCTACAATGTTTCACCTTTCATATTTCATTATAACTATTTTGTCAATGAATATTCAGTAGGGAAAAGGTTATTCCAATAATACATGATGTCAGTTCTGTATGCGAAACATGACTGAATGGCAATATGAAATGATTAATTATCTCAGAAAAAATGTTCATTAATTTAGAGCTTAAATTCTAATTAATTTGAACTGGAACAAAATTTTCAATGACAAAAGAATTACAATTATCATGATTGGTTTCATGTAGCAGTACACCAACATAATTACATTGTACCTTGCTTTGTTTCTAGCAGAGACATATAGTCATACATAGGCCTATATATGTACTTAAGTTCTAATTTACATATAGTATGTATATATAGGCCTAGTACTGAATGTATATATCAGCCAGATGGTTAAAAAGTTATATAATGGAGATAATACATACTGTTGCATAGGCAAATAGACCAGCATGACCCATCAAAATATGTCGATTTGATGAAATTAAAAAAAAAAAAAAACAAGAATTTTTTTTTCTCGTTTTATCGGTGTTTCCCACATGGCGCCTCATGAACAAAGTTGAACACAAACTGCACCGGAACTGGCTAAGTGTACTACTATCACTAAAGTCTATTTTTCTGTAGGAACAAATGGATTGCTACTGATTAAACTTTAAGCATGTGCTGTATATAAATAAGGTATATATACAAGACCATAAAATGTGTGCATTCTCTCAAAACGTACTCGTGACCTGCAACCAAGTTTTGAAATTGACATTTTCCGCCATTTTGATTTAGCGGATATCTGCAACCCTTCACATTTTATCGGGATATTTAACTAAGTTAAAGAACAAATTTCATAAAACCTGCGCCAGTATTTATTGTGATACATAATCAGGAACACATCTGATTACTTTCTCTTTCGGTGACCTACTTTATTTAGAAATAATTTTCGGAATCCTTCGGAACCGGCTAAACGTCGGAACTGGCTAACTAACTGTATACTAACCAGTTTCAGATTGTATATTTCTCCTGCCCCTGTGTATTGTATGTATTGTCGGATCAAGTGCAGTTACATAGCTAACGATGTTTACACTGTCCGCCATGTTGTTGTTGTTGTTGGATCTTTCCCGTCTATATAGACGAACCTCGATGACAAGTCGTCGAGTAGAACTATTGGATCGGTAACTATTTACATCCACCACCAGTGTTGAATTATCCAATCACCATCACTGATTATTTTGCACAATATTCACAAGTTTCATATATACACCTAGTTGCTTCTTAATTGAAATCGCAGTTACTGTGAATATAAACCACTATGCTGCTGCACCACAGTCGATCCTCCTGCCCCTGCCCTTTCTATTTCTAGTCATAATATTTCCTAGCATCCTATACCTAGCCGTGTGAAGTGAGTAAATCAGTCTCCTACTGTGATATTCTATTGACTTAATGCTGGATAGCCTACACTTTATATTCGTGCAATCAAGAATGATCCTTACACGCTCATTTCTGTCTAGTTCTAGAAAGTCATGTTTCATGATCATAGAGTATTCCTTTTCGATTTCATTAAGAATTGGGGACCTAATGGTGTGGAGAACTTCACATTCTAGCAGAAAGTGTTTTATGTCCTCGGTTGCTATACCACATAGTTGGCATGTGGGATCCACTTCAATTTGGTTAAAAGCATTTCTATTTGATTGCAGTATATAAGTTCCCGTTACACATTTTATCTTTATAGGAAGTCTGTTGATTTCTCGAATCGAGTTCCCTTTGGTTTGTATATTGCTGTGTATTTTACCTGGCGTGTACTTATGGTTCATATAAACTAATGTCCTGTAGGTCTTCGCTATGCTAATGATATGTCTCTGGAACAATCCGGAGACTTGTCTGAAGACTATTTGTTTCCATTTGGTCTTATCTGGTGGATCATCCAGATGTTTTATTTCATCGCCCAGATCATATTTCCAGAACAATTTCTTGACCTCAATGAACCAGCTTGCACTTTTCATTGATTTTATCGCCATCTGTCTTCTCGCGAGTCTTTTTTCAGTGCTTGTTTCACTTTGTAGACAGATGTTGTTGAATAGGTTCAGAATTTTTATATGAATCTGTTCTTCAACCGGTAGGAATCCTGAAAGTATGTATGGTGCTGGGTCTGCAGCATTCTGTGGTATTGATAGTACCTGTTTGAGTAGTTGTTTCTGAAATAACTCCAATTGCTTTATGTACTTAGCGGTTGGTATAAGTATCTCCAGTCCGTAGAGTAGTACTGGCATCACATATGTTTTTATCAGGTGTAGAGATGTATGTGGATCAAGACCATTTTCACCGTGCAAACCTGCTGCCAATAAGCTGTAGGTCGTTCTTCTAGCCTTCTTGATGTTTGCTTCAACTGTTAATTGTATGCTTTCATCTAACGAGCTTCCCCGTATAATCCCTAGATGAGTGGAGTGTGAGACTTTCGGCATTATTGTATCGTCCATTTCGAATGGGAAATGGGCTGTGCCCTTCGTGACTTCTATTATTACACTTTTGTCCGGTTGCAACTTGTACTTCTGTTTTGCACTGTAATCATATGCCATATTGATCAGAGTCTGTGTCTCATACTGCTTTGTGCTATTGATAGTCACATCATCTGCACATGCCGTAGCCGGGCATTCAATGTCACCTATATGTATGCCCATGTTTGAGTTGTGAAGTCTGTGCAGCAGAGGATCTACATATATTTTATATAAATCAGCACTCAGGATCCCCCCCTGTCTAATCCCTTGTTCTATCATAAATCCATCTGACTGTCGGTTATTCCATTTAACTGCTGTAGTTGCATGCGTATGCAGATCATTTATGAGTGTCCAATGATTGTCATCAATTCCAATATGGTAAAGTCTTCGCATCATATTTTTGTGATTAACAACGTCAAAGGCAGCCTTAGCGTCAAGTAGCACTAACGACATATCTTTTTTCTCATCTTTGCGGTCTCTATAACATTCTTCCAGGATCAAAGCAGCATTAAGCGGGGAGGTAGCTGTAGTGAAACCACGTTGTAGCGGGTTCTGTGTCTTTAAGATAGCGGTCTGTATCCTCGACTTTAATATGGACTCAATAAGTTTACATAATACTGGAAGTATTGTAATTCCCCTGTAGAATTTAGATTCACTTCTATTGCCTTTATTTTTAAACACTGGCGTGAGTAGACCCGTTTTTAGTATGTCTGGAACCTCAGCATTTCGAAATATAGTATTGACTAATTGTATTAAAAGAGGGACTATATCTTTGCCGGCATTATGAATATGCTCTATCATCATTCCAAAGATGTCTGGTGATTTCCCCTTGTTAATGGAGTCTATTGCCTTTCTCATTTCTTCGTCAGTGACACTCGAGATATCCCTGTCTTTGACTATTTCTTTTATGTATTCGTATTCACTTTGAACAATATTATCATAGTCCTCATCAAACTTTGGGTCTGTTAAGGGTCTTGCTAATGACGCAAAGTGTTCTTTAAATCCATGTATCATACTATCATTTCCCTGGTAGTGCTTTTCTCCTACATGTAAATCAACTAAAAAATCGCTTCCTGTTTTCCTTTGTCTTCTTATAAGTCTATGAAATATAAGAAGACAAAGGAAAACAGGAAGCGATTTTTTAGTTGATTTACATGTAGGATTTACATGTTAGACGGGACTACTTCTTTTCCCCGTGTTATCTCCGAGGTCTTATTTCGATAGAAATAGCCGAGGTGTTCCGAGTGAAATAAAGGTTTGATAAGCAGGTGATGTTTTTCTGGCAGCCATTTTTGTTTTTGTTATGCTGGTGGTGGGGAACACTGGATTGTTTGGGGATTAATAGATGAGGACAAAAATATTTAATTGTTTCAGGGTATGTATAAAAGATTATTTTGAACTGCTGATTTTTTATTTTTTTTTATATCTTTAGGTCGGCGTGACGTCACTTCCGCGGTAACCGATTGTCCGCCATTTTGCGAGGTGAAAACAAATGCGTAGTAACGGTAGCGTTATATCGTATCGGCTTGTATTTATTGCCCTTGTCTGTGTGTGCTGGTGTTTGTGCGTGTTTGTGCATGTGTGGGTGGGTGGGTGGATGATTATATTATTATAAATTGAAGTATTTATTCTTATTATTGTATTAAACGCAGAATTTAAAGCAGTAATCATGTTCTTACACTACTTGCAAAAGTAATACTGTGGAAGTTAGACCAATGTTTATTTTGGTGATGTCAAACTGACACAATACACTGAACATGACCGTGATGGGGGGGGGGGACTTTCACGCACCAGTCTAGGCCGATAGATTATGACTTGCTGTGACCATGCATAAAGAAAGTTGACACCTTGTACATTGGTATTGTCAACTTACTATCTACTGTCAGGAGAGCTGTATGATGTTTAGAAGTTGCCACCTTGTTTATTTGGGTAGTGTCAAATTATGCCAAAATACACAGATTATGACTGGGGACACACTGCTGATTGCACCATCTGAAAAAAATAGAATCGATTGGCTAAAAAAAAAGCAGGCACTTTAAGTATCAAACTAAATATAAAATTCGTCATTAGTTTCTATTAATCTAAACAACTGACCAGCTGCTCTCTTAAAATGTCTTATGGATATATGAAGTCGCTTGATAATGCAGCTTATGCCAGATATGTTAAAAAAATTAAATGTTGTTGGCACTGAGGACTGTCCTTACAATTTGCCTGAAGATACTTGGATAAACAATCCAACCAAGTGGCCTGAAGTTCAGTGGCCTGATGTATACTATTATCTGATTGAAACACCAGGAGTGTACACAAGAGAGTCTATGAAGAATTTCAAGAGTTTGGAAGCACATAATTTCTTCATATCAGGCTGGGTCCAAACAGTGTACCATATTAATGTGCCAAACACCACTAACATTATCTTGAAAGGGGATGTAAAGCCATCTTGGAGGGTCAATGACGAACCTCATCACACATGGGTCGCTGTTTCTAAGGATGGCAGCATCATCACAGCTCACTGTGATTGTATGGCAGGGTTGGGCGAGTCATGTTCTCATGTTGGTGCCATTTTATTTAAGATAGAAGCTGCGGTTAGAAATGGATATACTCGCCTTGCATGTACTGACAAGCCTTGTGTGTGGAATCAGTGTTTTACCAAGACAGTACAGACAGCACCAATTAGTGCTATAGTTTTGTTTATAAAGAAACAGCTAAAGAAAAGCTAAGGAGTAGTAAAAGAGTTAAAGTGAAGACTCCAACAGGAACTTCAAGTGAAGACCAACTTAACTTCCTAACTAGTCTGGAACAAGCTGGCTTGAGACCGGTTGGACTTAGCAAATATAAAGAAACAATACAATACAATACAATACAATGTTTATTGATACTTTTTCAGGCCTCCAGCCTATAGTACATATACATGTATTAACATAACACAATACAAAACATTTACAGTGGTAGAGCAGTAGTGACAAAAGACTTTCCATCGCTATGTAACATTTCATAACATACAGTCAGATATTATTTGTATGAAGTATATTAGTCCCTGACAAACAAAACTAGAACATTTGAGATCAATACAGGTTGAAACGATTATAACCAATTTACAATTTTGATAATATCAATCATATTTGTAGCATCAATTTCTCTCTGTTCAATGCAATATATATATATTGCGCTAAATTTCTGATTATTACATCTTGCTTGTTGGCTAATAGCAGATGCAATTTATGTAAGGTCGGATTAACATAATATTTTCCAGGAATATAACATGCTCTTATGTCAGAGTATAATCTACATCTTAATATAAAATGGTACTCATCTTCAACTGCTTTTGAAGAACAAACGGTGCACAATCGCTGCTCTTGTGGTACACCGTGGTATCTACCTCTCTCTATTTCCAGCGCATGTACACCAGTGCGGAACTGTGCATATGCATGTCTAAATTTTCGAACACTTAGTACATCTATAAAGTATTCTTGATCAAATGAAGATTTTATACATTTATAAACCTTCAGTTTAGGGCAGGTATAAATATATCCAAACCAGGTTTGTAGGTATTGATCTACCAACCTTTGAGTAAATTCTTTTAAAAACAAACCATCATTTCCAACAGATTGGCTATTCCATATATAAGCAAAACCATTTTGACATATCAAATTTCTAACTTCTTTAGCCCAATTGAAATAGTTACTATTAGTGTTATTTACATGCATATTATAACAAATCTTTACAAATCTTTCCTCTGGCATCTTTAAGATCTTTAACCAATATTTAATACACCGTCTTGCACTTTCAATATACAATGGATACCGACCGCAGTCACCTAATACTGCTGCATTTGTCGAATTTGTATTAACACATAGAAATCTCTTACATGCATATGTCAATACTTTTTCTGACGGTTCTCTTGAGGTAAAGCCCCAAATTTCTGTACCATAGAGAATGATAGGTAAAATTTTCGTATCAAAAAGTTTAAAAAATACACTGTGCGGAAGTTGTCCGTATGAATATAATGATGATAAGATGGATAAAAGTGCCCTTTTTGCTTTAATAGCCATATCATCAGCCATTAAATTCAATGACAATTTGGATGTGAAAGTTACACCAACATACAGTGATTTTTTTTACAAATCTCCAACTATGAGTCCCGGGACTCGCTAGGTCCCAAAACTATGAGTCCCATGGCTAAGAAATATAATTTGTGGTTTGTGGTGCACAAAAACAAGGAAACATAAAATTGCTATGAACCCATTTATTTTGCCTATATACTTTAACCTTTTTCTAATAATCAGTGACTGCACAATTGATTTTTAAATAGTGCAGGCTCTGATGAGTCGGGACTTTTTGGAGCTATCACATCAGGGTCTTCACTATTTACAGGTAGGTATATTGATCATGTTGTGAACATGGGGAGGGTTAATAAAGTAACGCAAACAGTGGAATAAACAATCAATTTTGAAATTTCAAATCACTTTGGAGCTTTACTATGTAATGCTCCCATATTGTATGAAATCAAAAAATTACAGTGAAGGATTTTAAAACCTTTACTGCAGCTTCTTCAGTTCATACAATCTTCTGTCCTTTGCATCCTTCCATTTTGATATGGCACCATCAATTTCAAAGTTGAAGCTGACCCTATCACTGCCATCTAATTTAACCTTCATGAGTTGATTTTGTGTCTCATAGCTAAGTCTGTTCCTGAAGGTTGTAAGGATTCTGTTTTGTACAGAGAAGCCTCTTTCGCAGCCTGCAGTGTGGACACTGGAGGTCAGAGCGAGCCTGGCCAAGATAGTCAGATTTGGAAATTCCTTGTGAAATTTTACAATCAGGCTCCACAACTGCCACATGATGTCACGTGGATACTTCTCCGCCACTACAACCCTCTTCAGCATCTGCCATTCCTGCTTCACAGCCTCAGTGTCCACCAGAGGTTCAGATGAATTTTCTTGGTGTTTGCCATCTTCATTCCAATCTGATGTCTCTGTATTCCCATAGAAGTTGCACAGTGTGTTGATCAGGGTGTTGCCAAATTCTTCCAGTTGGGAGTGGGACAGGAACGATAAAGGTCTCATGGCAAGGACACTAAATGCAGCCAGAAGATCATCATTGGAGAACCTGGAGAAAGAAAATGTATAGCAGAAAAGAAAAAATGATCAATCACTTTGGCACAGATAAAATTGTATGCTGCGCACTAACATGCCATTGGTATATTTTAGTTATTGTCAATGAATGATTTAACAATGTAACTTAGTATATTCAAATCTATATGAGAAACTGACTGCTTTGCATCTCTGTAACATAACTTGACTGTGTTTAGTATCATAAATTACCTTGATTTGATGTTTTTGGTTAAAGAGTCCACAAACTCCTCTGCCAGAGTCTGCAGACTGAAGTTTGTTCTTGTGATGTGATGGCCCTTAAAGTCTGTGCTGTCCTGTGGCAGATCTTCTTATAGTTTCTGCAAGTGTGATGATTTGAAATGTTTTACTTTTTCCAAATCGCCCAAACACAGGTTCAGTTTTACCTGCAAAATATTTGTATGAAAATATGTGTTATTGGTAGGAAATTGAATTCGATGGTTATAATTTATTGGCTATCATATATTATGCATTGTATTTCGGATCAGGATATTAAACAACACTGAGACTGTTAAACATACCTGAACAAGAGCTACATCAACATTCTCTGTTTGGAAGAACTGGGACAGTATCGTCACTGGAGCCATGGCATCCATCATCAAATGGGTGACTGAGATGAATTTGTCTGTGGCAATCTAAATATTTGAAAGCATCATGGTTAAATAATGTATGACAGCATAAATGAATAAAAACATGCAAACACAATTTGTCTCTGTTATTACTAAGACTACCAAATATTTATATACATGTTATTGATGAATTTACACTGCATGCATTTGTTTGTAGGATATATGAAAATTTAAATTAAACCGAAGCAATGGATTGGGTTACCTTCTTTTTAAGCCCATTCGCCTTTGGATCTGCTGTACCTGTTTCTGCTAGGTATGTCAAAAGACTGTCTATTGTGCGATACACTGCTGTTAGTGCATTGAAATATGACAACCACCTGACAGAGTGTATTTCTTTGTAGGTCAATGAGGGGTCCTCTACAAGTAGCTGGATGTCATGGATTTTTGCAGCTCTTTTCGCACTACCCTGAAATATATTGTAATTTCAGAAAATGTAATAATAGATGTTTTAATAAAGAATTGTGTAGAAAAAGGTACCGATATGTCTAATATTGTTCAATGTAACATTGTTCATAAAGGCAGTTATATTATATCAGGTTGCATGATGAGACATTTAATACACACTTTACCTTGAAGTAATAGAATAAATCTGTAAGAACTTGTTGGTGTTGTTTCAAAGACTGGATTCCTTCTGCAGCTTGTGAAGTGCACAGTGCAAGCTTGTGGGCAACACAGTGAACATTGTTCATATGAGGGTTGTCATGCTTCACACCCTTAAATAGAAAAGAAAACATTTTTTTTCTCATAATAGATTTTCTCTTGCGCAATATACTATATCAGATCCAGTATAATTATATGGAATTGAATAAATTCTATGATTAAAATTACATGAACATGTATTACATAGTGAAGGTGGAGTGTGCTTAAACTTTTTTCCATTCATGTTTGAAGCTGTCTGCAAACTTTCTTATGTATATCTATTAGTATTTACCATTTGATTTTCCTGTCATGACGGATGCTCCATCGGACCCCAAGCTCATGATCTTTTCTGGTGGTACCCCTCTTTTGCCGAGTTCTTCCAATATTGACTTTGCAATTCCCTTTCCGGTAGCATCCTCACAGTGGATATTTGTTAGGTACCGGGTACAGGGCTTCATGTCACTGGATATCAATTGAGTATAGAGTACAAGCCGTTTGTGGTTTGCAATGTCCGTGCTTTCATCAGCCAGTACAGTGACCACAGGGGATTGTGACAATTCAGTTTTGAGATTATCTTCTACAGCACTGGCCATACATTCCAACATATCAGAAGCCGTGTATGCTGAGTCATAATTGATGTTGGATAACTTCAAAATTCTTAAGTCACTCAGACTGTGTCCTGACTGATCAAGTTCATGTAAAAATTCTAGAAAAGATTTGAATTTGACTAAAGCAATATCTTCAGACACCATCCAGTGCAGAGCTTTAAACAAAATTCTAACTGCTGCATCTTGCTTTGAATCAGATTTCTGCCGTGCATTTTTCATATCTTGTCTCAAATTTGGGGCCTGCAGTAATATCTGATGATCATTCAAAGACGCATGTCTTTGAAGAGTACAACTCTGGAAGTTCGAACATTTTGCAGCCTTGATCATTCCATTCGTCTTTTTGGCATTTGTACACAGCGTGCAATACATTGAGTTGGTGCTTTCATCGTATGCCAACCAACTATAAAGGGACAACCACTGTTTCTGGAATGATCGTACCTTGCATTTTTTTACCATTTCATTGCCGTTTGACTGCTTATCATCGAAAAATGACGATAAAGTTTTCTGTTTTATGTCAACCTTTAACTTTTTTTTCGGTCCCATTGCAGACGATTTTTAAAAAGCCTATAACTAAGGACGCTCAAGTAGGGAAACTTTAATAAAAGGCCGAGTCTATTTCCACGTATTTTACGTGGAAATAGCGATCCGCTAATTCCACGTATGCGCATAATAATCACCTTTTCGTGAAAATCACCCCACGTCAAGAAAGTTTCCGGCCAATATTTACCAAAAGTCTGATTAGGAAAACAATTAATATATTTGGGGTTTTTATTCATTTTAATGTAATAAATAATTAAATTGTAGTATGTAATTGTATCAAACGAGAAAAATCGCTTAATTTGACCATAATTTTAGCACGGAAATATAATTATAACTTGCTTACTGTAGTGCCCAGTATGACCTTTTAGTACTGTTTTATTTACAGTTTTGCTTCAGATATTTTTCAAATAGATGTGTAACAATAAGCTTAATATATAAAATATGTTACAATGGAAAACGTATTGTTGTGCCTTAATAAAATACGTTAGAAACCGGGTCACGCTTAGTAGGGTACGTAATATAGGTTAGACTGAACTCAAATTACGTGTTAGGAAAGGAACGATAACCTAGCCTATTAAGATAGACTTTCTCATCGGTGATTTCCCTTTGCTTAGTACCACGTAATTTCGGTTACACCAGAATTTGTTTAGTTTAGCTTCAGATTTATATATAAATTGTCTTAAGAATTAATAAAAAAATTGTATTCGAACACTTGATATATGAAAAAGCTTTTGCAGTAAAAAATGTAATATTATGTTTTAAAATACGGGAGAACTAAAATTACGTGGTAGGAAAGGAACGGCAACCTAGCCTAATAAGTTAGACTTTGTCAGCGGTGATTTCCCTTTGCTTAGTACCACGTAATTTTGGTTAGACCAGACTTTGTTTAGTTTAGCTTCAGATTAATAATTAAATTGTCTTCATATTTAATATAACAATGTATTCGAACACTTGATATATGAAAACGCTTTTGCAGCGAAAAAATGTATTGTTATGTCTTAAAATACGGGAGAACTCAAATTACGTGGTAGGAAAGGAACGATAACCTAGCCTGACAAGATAGACTGTGTCAGCGGTGATTTCCCTTTGCTTAGTACCACGTATTTTCCGTTAGACCAGAATTTGTGTGTTTTAGCTTCAGCTTTAATGCAAATAGATATGGCATAGTCAATATACAGCTGTTCAAGTTACAATTTCTTTTTGGAACGCTTGTTACATCTTTCACTGCAAAAGAAGGCGTCAGTACACGATGATAGGAGGAATTTTTCAAGTTCAAGTCTTGGTCTTGCTATACATGTCATTGGAACCATTCCTTACATTTACTACACTGTACCATTTCAGGATTCGAACTGTCGTGCGGTAACCTACATGAGCAATAGAGAAGAATTTCCTTCATTGATAGTGTTCTGGAAGTTTTTATTGAACTCTGTGGAAAATCTGTGAATTTCTTGGTTTCAATACACTGAATAAGATGCTGCCTCATTTCATTCTGGCCGTAAATAATTTTATCCGGGTTTATAGAATTTGCCAAGGTTACGGCATAAGCGACAGCCATTGTATCAAGAGAATATTCTTTGCCTCGTGAGAAACAGATTATTCAATGAAATTAGATTTCTCTGAAGTTGATATAGATAAATCATGTTTCCTTCAGCTTGGTCAAATTTTGCTCCACAGTAGGTTGGCTTGCTGTTAGACGTTTACAGGTGTGAATGAGTAACACCAATTAATGCGTTTGTCGGCTTACCAACGCTGTTAGCGCGTGTTGTTTGGTGTTTGCATTGCAAACAACTCGTAATTACCGACTGTGAAATGTGTGTATCAAAGCTGACATAACCTCGGCTTGTATACTGAGTTTTCAATCAAGTTAGAATTTTGTGGTCATTTTTTTTATTATTTCACGGAAGTTTGTGGGAATAGCTCGGTAATACTACATGAGGGATATTTCGTGAAATAGTGTATTTTGGATTTGAGTGAATTTGTCATAGTTACTATTTGTTATATGGAATTTTACTTATATACTGTTCATATATAAGGTGAGTAATTCTTTTTATTTATATTTCCAGTTTTAATAATGGAAAAGTAGTAAAGTCAAGCAGGCAAAGCCACATGCAAGACGCAACCACCACCAAAACACCGATAGACAGCATGACACACACACACACAACCACACACCCAAACGCACACGCACACACACATACGAAATGAACACAGAAAACACCAAAAGACACACAAGAAACAGGGACAAACGTTCCACAACATGAACAAACCACAAGCAAAAAGACGCAAGGAAAACAAAAGGAAGGGTGACAAAGAGAGTACCGCCTTGGCACGGTCAGCAGCAAAAACACCACTGGGGGTTTAAACCGGTTTACGGACGTCCTAACCTCACACTTCTCTCAAAGTCACCCTAGCTTTACAAATATTGTAAATAAAGGTATCCCCGCTGGACTTACCCACAACATAGACGACGGTGAACACAGGACAACATGTAAAACATAGCATAATAACTGTGACAATCCGTCAAATATGTACTCAATGGCTTTGCTGAAGTCAGAGCACCTGCAGGTAAGCCGTTAAGGGCACGACAGGGAAAAAATAATACATGAGTCTGGTAAGCTCCTCCTGTATCCAAGTTTAAGAATATACCATCATAGAGTACTACCCTCGGCCTGTCATCGCGCAAGCAAAGAGGGAAGCGTAGCTACCGACTGTAAAAGGGTCGATAACCAAACATGCAGTGTGTTGCAATATAATAGGATCATAACCTTTCTTTTTAAATGTTTTAATGCGTTTTATAAACAAATCATGAAAATGGATATGACCCCGAATTTTCCTAAGTTTGTAGATAACATCCCCATAAAATTCTGGTTGAGAAATGCCTTGTCGCAGTAACGTCCGTAGATTGCAATTATATTTACTAATGAGAGGTAAATTTCGATAATAAAATTTAGAAAAGGTTTTCCGAAGTTTGTGATATCTGTAACCTTGCTTAAGAAGTTTATCAGTTATAACTAAATTACGTCTGTTAAAATCTTCAAGCAAAGAACAGGCTCGGGCAAACCTAATAAGTTGAGAAATATAAACACCATAAGATGTAGAACGTGGCACATCCCCATCTAGAAAAGGATAATTAACAATTTTAAAATTAAAATCTTCTCTTTTATCGTATACTTTGGACGAAACTTTATCATTTGCAATTGAAAGATTCAAATCTAAAAATGAAGCATTAATGTCAGATTGATTAGCTTTGTTTAAAGACAGTTCTTTTGGGTAGATTGAAGAAACCATAGTATCAAAATAAGGATTATCTAAATTCAAAATATCGTCTAAATACCTTGAAGTTTTATTAAAAGCATTCACAATATCGGTCTGTGTATCAGGTTTTAAGCTAAGCATAAAATCCCTCTCGTAGCAATACAAAAACAAATCTGCAACAAGAGGGGCACAATTTGTACCCATGGGTATACCAACAACTTGACGATATATGGTATCTCCATAACGCACAAATATATTATCTAAAAGAAAGGTAAGAGATCTACAAACATCAAGGCAAGTCCACATTGTGTAATGTTCAACTTCTGAATTCGAAAAGAATGAACGTTGAACATTACAAGCAATGAACATTTTATTTTCTCTGGCAAAGGTTTTTTCTATTAATTTAATAAGTCTATCCTTTATAAGATGGTGAGGTAGAGTAGTAAAGTAGCCCAGTGTTTGCTCTGGAAGTCTACTCTAAACCTACTGGCTAACGAGAGAGTAATAGAATAACTCACAGTTTGTAAGGACAAGCCTCTCCTGTCCAGTCCGGTTGGCTGTCAGTAGGCAACTGCCTAGAGTCCGGTACCACGCTCGCGCGCTTCGAATCAGCTGACTCGGATGTCAACAACACATCGCACATGCGCGTCACAACATTCCCCCCATCTTTATCCTGAAGGTCTGGGGCCTCGGGGATGGATGCTGCTGTATGTTGACTGGAGCGGTAGGCGGCACTTGGACTATTCTAGTCCTCCTAGGAACCGGATCTGGACGATAGGTACCTTTGACTGAAAGTCTTAAAGGTCCTAAACTTAATGAACCTCCGACTGAAAGCCTGAAAGGTTCCTGAACTTTACAAACCTTGGGCTGAAAGCCTCAAAGGTTCTTAAACTTTACAAACCTCGGGCTGAAAGCCTCAAAGGTACTTTAACTTATCATGTTCAGTGTCTGGAAGACTGCTACCTGAACATGAAACATTTCGAAACAGCCAGTGCGTCATAGTCTAAAAGACAACCTGAAGCCTCTGACTTCGAAATATACTGAGCTCCTTAGCCTGGATGGCTCTGGACTCCTGAAAAGCTCTGAGTTTCAGGGACTGAAAATCCCATAACTCCAGAACTAGAATTCAACTCAATTCCTGGTGCTCGAACAGAATCATACAAGCTATCGGGAGCGTGAGACCTACTGCTGCCTCATTCACTAAGTAAAATGTATCCGCGTGTAAGCAATATTTACAACTGTCACAGGGTAGATCCGTTGGCTTTATACCAGCAACATATGCTGAGCATGGAGTCAAAGCATCAGGGATCCTGGAAATCACATCTGCATTCCTATGCTTTACTCCAGCCCGATGCTTAACCACTATATTTACTGAGACAATTCTTTCAACCATCGGGCTAGCTGCCCCTGTGAGTTCTTAAACCGTAACAACCAAGTTAAACTAGAATGATCTGTCAAAGCAAGTAATACCGGAAATGCCTGGTAAACTGTATGATAATTTAGAAATCTTTCCTGGTTGTACCGTATACTCCGGAGTCAATGAGAGGCTGCTGAAAGCAATCACTCTTTCCACTCCGTTCTGTATCTGTATCAATTCCGCTCTGATAGCTGTATACGAGGCATCTACATTCAAGATAAATGGATCTTGACTATTCGGCAAAGCCAACAAGGGGTGTGAAGTCAATGCCTTCTTCAAAGCCTCAAATGCCTTCTGTTCCAAAGGACCCCACTTGAATAGATTCTTGCCAGTTGACCTATATAAAAGCTGTGTCAACTTAGGACATATGGTAATTGGCCAAACCAAGGAACCTTTCAACATCCTCGGATGAAGCTGGAACTTGCTACTGAGCCATGCCATGGTTTCTACAACGCCAGCATCCTTAGAAACCATGAACAGGCATTTTCCACTGACATTTCTCCCAAGAAACTACTTCTTCCCGGAAGAAAAGACAACTTTCTTGGCCTAAACTTCATGCTATAGGCTATTCAAATGGTCATCAAAAGCCCTTTCCATAAAGGGAAAGTATCCTTTACAGAGACAACATAGAGTGTCCTGTAATCAATGCACCAGTAAAATATCTCTGGCAGTTTTCTGCTTGCTCACTAACGGAACTCTTTTCTCAGCACTGCGACTGGAAGTCTGCTTGCTGACGACTTTGAGTTTCATCTAAAACAGAGTCTACAACTCGCGCACAAGCTACAATATAATTACTGACCAAACCACCTTGCAGGGTACTCTGTTACTCTCAAAACTGTCTCTTTATCAACCATCTGCATCACAAACTCTCTAATATTTCGTGGTTTCTCTTTCCAACTTTGGTATACATGTATTTGCGTTGAAAGGCTAGTGATCTCGGCCCCGAAATAAATCCTAGCCTTAACCATTCTCCCCCCAACCTTAATATGAAAAAGCACTGAGATTGTGTTTAAGATCTGACAGCAGACTAGATGCAGTTCCAACACCTTCCTTGCAGTCTTTTTTATGTAACCTATGAGTATGAGTACCTGCTCCTGCATCAGTCGATTCAGGACTGAAAGTCATCTGAACTGACCTAAAACTTTTCCATTTTCTGACTGGAAGTCATGCTTTCTAAAGGTTCATGATTTCTAAAGGTTCCTTTTCTGACGAAAGTTGACTGGAAGTCATGCTTTCTAACGGTTAATGCTCTATAAAGGTTCCTAAAGATTCCTAGCCACTGAAATTGCCTTGATGTGCGACCCTCAACCCAAGTCTTTATTAGTTTAAAGCCTTGTCGGGCTTGTCGCTATCTTTACAATCTCGCTTTTTTGACCAGGCTAAGTATCTCTCACAATCACGCTTCATGTGTCCCCTTTGCTTGCAAAAGTAACACTGAACAGCCATGTTGCGAGAACCAAACTTCCGTGATTGGAACTGTAGCTTGGCATCCAGACTCTCTATAGCTCTAGCTACCATCTGCTCTACTTTAGATTCTGTGATAGAACCTACTGCATTTATAGTAACCGCGTCTTTTAATTTCTTACCAGAAGCCTTCCCCCCTTCAACAGCGCGGTAACTACATGTGTCATAAATGCTCATTGGGTTTTCAATACAAGTATGTTTTGCATCATCCTTATCCGAACACCCCTGACAAAATTTTGAAATAGCCTTTTGTTTATGATGGCTTTCTGGTAGATCCCTGTATGCAGGTGTAGCTAAAGACTTGTGCTCTATCTGACATGTGTCCCGATGGCTCCTGTGTCTGGAAGACGACAGATGTTTGTTGACTAATTCCCCACTTGCCAGTCTGGAAGACTGTAGCGTATGTGGGCTTGAACCTGTGACCAGCTTATCCTCCTCAACCCTAACCAGATTTTGAATGACGTCTAAAATGCTCTCTGCCTCCCGCTGCAGCTCTCGCAAATGCTCCAAATATGAAACTTTAGTATTGGATTCAGGTTTTGGACATATGTACCTTTGCTTTTCCTTATGGTCAAACAAACCCTTAGTCCTCACCTGCCTTTCAGACATGCTGATAAGCCGGTCGTAGTCATTAACTTTAACCTTCGGGTCTGATGGTGATGTACTTAAGGGTAGATCTGCGCCTGCACCCTGAACAAGTCGCTCCTTGATTGAGTTCAGCTCTGCTTGATCTGACTGTCCTGGCAGAGAGAAATCAATTACACGAAGCATGTTTTCATTGAGATTCCCCATCAGCACAAGGGACAAAGCGTCCTTCGTCACTACTTGATACTGAGCACGGAACCTTACAATGGCTTCTGCTCTAGCTTTATCTATTCCTGGGATTAAACGCAACTCCTCTACCGAAGCTGTATTAATCTTCACCAACATTTTGAGCACTGAGCAAGCATATACCTATATTAATCGTGTATGAAATACAACGATAAATCTAAGGTTTATTTTCCCTGTATGGAATACAATAGAAAATCTGTATACTGACAGACAATGAACTTTCTATTCAGTCAACAGGTATAAAATACGTGATAACTGCAATAGTACATGCAAACTTACCTTACATTCCGTGAGCTAATCTACCGTAAATAAAACTGGCATAAAACAATTTGAAACTGAATGCCTTAAGAAAAAATAACTTTACCTTAGCTTAGAATCAATTAGATGAATTCCTAGAATGCCTTAAGAAAATAATAAACTGGCATAAGTCACCCTACTGAAAACCTATCAGAATCCTAAGACAACAAAGTTATGGACTGGCATAAGACTTTCAATTATCCTCAAACTGTTTTAAGAAATATAACTGGCATAGGACAAATTTAAAACCTGCCCTAAGAAAAATGTCTATTCATCCGCACCTGCAGTGAAATAAACAAACTGTCACTCTCGCTAGATGTGTTAACACTTATTGCACATAAACCGGTAACCAGTGTGTATAGCAATAAATAAATTAACCTGCTCGGTTTAGAGACCCTTTACTTTTCTCCTACTGGCATGAAGCATAAATTCCAAGAAAAACTGGCATGTATGAGTTACCTCGATACAAGAAAAAATAACTGACATGAAACCTACACTTCAAGAAAAACTTTCATGTACGAATAACCTCCGTACAAGAAAACCGAAATGGAGAAAATGTCTCCTGCTTTAAACTTTAAGTCTGACTGGCCTTTAAATCCTCGTCGCCATTAAAGTAGCCCAGTGTTTGCTCTGGAAGTCTACTCTAAACCTACTGGCTAACGAGAGAGTAATAGAATAACTCACAGTTTGTAAGGACAAGCCTCTCCTGTCCAGTCCGGTTGGCTGTCAGTAGGCAACTGCCTAGAGTCCGGTACCACGCTCGCGCGCTTCGAATCAGCTGACTCGGATGTCAACAACACATCGCACATGCGCGTCACAACAGTAGTATAGAGTGTAGAGAAATCATAAGAGCTCAGTAAAGAAATGTTATACTGTTCATTTTCAAGTTTTGTTAAAACATCATTTGAATTTTTTATGGACCAAAAAACATTAATACCAGAATTTTCATATATTTTATCACAGTAGCGTTTAACATGTTCTTTGATCGTAGTAAGACAGGACGTCAAAAGTATAGATAATTTAGTAGTGGTACAACAGCTAGAGTTGGCAATAAAACGCGACTTATAAGGGTTTTTATGTAGTTTCGGAATCCAGTACAAAGTAGAAAGTTTATGTTGTTTTATGTTAGGACCAGACTTAAAATCATTGCACATTTTTACATGTTCCGAGACTATATCTTTTTCAGGTGTTTGAACTGTTATATAAGTTTTTGAATCAGTTAGTTCCTTCTTTAAAACATCAACATAATACAATCTTCAAATAATGATTACATTGTTTGATGCCTTGTCAGCAGGAACAAGAACATAATCTGAATGAAAATTAGAAATGTTTTTCTTCAAGTTTTTCTTCAATGTAACTCTAGGTCGAGGTGGTAAAAGATGGTTATTTGATTTGTAAAAAGTTATTCGTGTATCAATAATATCGAAAATACATTTCTTCCAATCCGAAAGGGCATTAACATCAGCATGTTCTCGTTGACACCATTTGATGCAGAATTCTTGAATAGCTTCCGCAATATGAGTTCGACAAGCGTCAAAATCAATAAGGGAAGGCAATCTATATTTAGGTCCTTTAGTTAGGAGGGTCCTGAGACGTTTATCCTTAATGATATCAAAATTACCAGTAATGACATGACCAACTGGTTTATAGCAAAAGCTAGAAATGCTACAATCTCAAGAAATAGGGGTATTAACATCAATATTTAAGTCAGATACAATTTTATTGTAGTTCAAAATAACATTTCTAATAGGTTTATTATATTTATAACAGATGATTGGTGATTCAGAGTTGATGAAATATTTGGGAATAGCCTCGATTACATTCTTATCACGAAATATACTTTGAATATCAATAAAATCGATACCTTTATTTAGGAACTGAAGTTTCAGAAAATGTCTTTTATGTTCAGATTCTTTATCAATACGTGGACGAAGAACATGCTGTGTGTAACTTTGTATAAGTGAGGCAGTATTAATTAACGGATCTGTACGCATATAGATTTTATCAGCCTCTTCGTCTATTGACTTAAGACAGGAAAAGGGTAAAGACGATAAACAAGATAACATAGAATGTTTACCAGTTTGTTTTAGAATAGTATGTAAATCATGAATAGACATATTACGACGTAATTTACGCTTAATATTACCATTTCTACGTCTGCCATGTGATCTACTTTTACGTTTTCGAATAGAAAATATAGAGAAAATATCGATACTTGGATCTTTAGAAAAGTTTTATTAATGCATTATTTATCTATACCATGCACAATGTTCACGGGATTATTATTTCTTTACTTTTATCAACTTGATACCATGTACATGGACTGTGCAGGCTAATTATTTTTGCATATAAGGCACGGATTTTAGAATATTTTGGAATATGCTTACATTTGGCCTTCATAAAACAGTATTAAGATTTATAATTTACTTATATGAATAGTTTATTCGTCCAATTAAATGCATGTCAATGTACTATTAGGATCTTATCGGAATTTATGGGCGTATTGTGTAATTCTCACGATGCGTGTGATTTTTACCCTTTCACCGGTTAGAAAAAATACGTGGAAATAGACACTCCGTTAATAAAAACGACGCTTTGCATTGGATAGAAGGCGGAAACGATAACCAATCAAATGCGGCGTTACACTACACGGTGTCGGTATAAAAATCTCACGTTCGAGCCGGTGCGCGTGACATCGGTGACCAGACGTTTCGCCCACTAACCAGTTCGCGCCCTGGACGTTTCGCTCCCAGGACGTTTTGTACCTGGTCGTTTCGCTCCCCTGGTCGTTTCGCACCCTGGTCGTTTCGCCCACTATATAATGGTTATATACAAGTTAAATAGAAGCTATTGGTGCAGTTAATGTTTTGAATCAAACAGGACATACCCTGATCAGTCAGTTCCTATATGAACCGTCTCATCTGGGTCTACTATGTTAGTATAATAAATAATGACGTCACCCTTAATAAGAGTCATTTCCAGAAAATTTCAAGTATATTTCACAATCTCAAAAGCAAACAGAGTAGACCCTGATCAGTCGGTTCCTACATGAGCCGTCTCACCTGGGTCAACTATGTTAGTGTAATAAATTAATAATGACGTTACCATTAATAAGAGTCAGATTCAGATTCTTTCTAGTATATTTCACAAACTCAGAAGCAAACGGAGCGGACTCTGAATAGTTGACTGATCTGGTTCTACTGTGTTATTGAAATAAATGACGTCACCATTAATAAGTTTTCATTCATCACGTAAATTGTTGGTAATTTAAAAACTCGGAAGTAAACAGAGCAGACCCTGATCAGTCGGCTCCTACAGGAGCGGTATGATCTGGATCTAATATGTTATACCTAAGAATTAACAATGTCACCATTAATTAGATTTCATTCATCACATAAAGTGTTGTCATAGCAGAAAATGTCAAGTCGAAAGCATACAGAGCAGACCCTGATCGGTAGGATAGGATTTTCGCACCTGTTATAGTACATAACGAATTAAGTACCGGTAGGTGTTTAATCCAATCAGCGATTATAGCATGATTGGATTTTCACACCTTTTTATCAATAGTCTCGGTCATCTATCCGCAAGCTTCAAACGCGTGTTGCTCCTGTAGAAGCCAATTGATCAGGGCAAAGACCTATGATAATGTATGATCATATAGGTCTTTGATCAGGGTCTGACCGGTTTGCTCGGCTTTGTACAAATTAAATAAATTATATATATTATATGTATAAACCTTTCTGAAAGTTTTTTGGCATTATATACATAAACCAACCTACAAACCTGTAATTTTAGCATCATATACATAATAGAGGTCCACATTGAATAATAAAAGGATACGCTACAGTTAATATAACTTTTAACGTGTTAGCAAGGGTCGAAACCTATAAGTTGCATACATGATTGACCCTGATAAGACGGCTCTTGTTTGAGCCGACTGATCGATCAGTGTCTGCTCTGTTCGCTTAAAGTTTGCTCATGTATACACCCTCAGACAGTAGCTTCTTTACTGCTGGGGTTTACACAGCTAGCAAAAGGTGCAATACATAAACTAACACTTAACAGTAATGGGTTAAATAATTAAAGGTAATATATTAGTGGGAGGGGGTACACTCAAAAGCCCCTCGTTACAAAAGCTCCTCTTACAAAAAACCCTCGTGACAAAATGTAAAGATTGACACGAATTTATATATATTTAATATATGTGTCACACTACTTAAAGTACAGAGACTTACTTAACGTATCTGATGGTTGAAACTTACAGTGACCTCAAAAGATCTAAAATTTCAGAAAATCAAAGACCGCTTTGTGTCCCCCCCAATACTGAAACATCATTGAAGGTGCACCAGCCTATTCGATTATGATAGAAACTTGAATGATAAACTATAGTCATTTTTACCGTACAGGTATCTGCATCCAGTGCATTTAGCGTAGAATGAATGTTATGTAATATTACTCGCCGCTCCGTTTTAGCGGGGAATAACATACGCATTACTTCCTTTAATTCAATCAATAATAAATCAACACACGTGTGATATTCAGGTGATAAGTCGATCTGACGCGTGTCTTTAAATCCATATGACACATGACTGCTTTTACTTTTATGAATTATGGTTACACGAGTAATCAGTGTATGCATGCTCTGTTTGCATATGAAATTCCACATATCCATATTTCCAGTTCCCTACAATTATAACGAGAGAGAATGAGAGGGTCAGATAGACAGACATACAGAGAAAGACACTTACCGGTATATACCATGTTGATAATTATAGGTAATGTTGTGCCAGTTAGATGTTGTTTGTCGAATATGCAAGGTTCATATTATACTCATATTTATTCTTTTTACACTGTTACCTGTATATATGTTACTGATCTCCAAATTTGGAGGAAATGAATAAACTACTATAATTGATTACAATTAAACAGTCATGTTCAACCATTTAAAAAAAATATTTTTTTTTATATTAATCTTATGGTTTCCAATTAATGTATTTATCCAATCCCGCAAAAAGCTACTCTGTCATACTGTCCCTGTTCAGAATTGAATATAATTTACATATTACTAGTATAGTTCTAGAATTTGGAAAGTATAGGACTTTTCTGAATTTAACATTTTCGGAAATCTGATTTCATATATACCAGTTTTGTAGTGGGGGGCGAAACGACCAGGGTATGGGGGCGAAACGACCAGGACCCCAATTGGGAGCGAAACGACCAGGTGCGAATCGACCAGGTGCGAAACATCCAGGTGGGCGAAACGACTGGTAACCGTGACATCATCTGTCAACACAGCGAAAACGAAACCAGTCGGACCCAAACCAGGTTTTACAATTGTTGATTGAGTGAATTGTTCGCAATTTAAGCATTAAATAGTAAATCCCGAACCAATTAAAATATTAGCTGGACTCCTTGGTATGATTATTTTGCGTCCCGTGAACGCACATGAAATGAAACTTTGCATCCACAGTGAAAAGTTTGCGTCCAGGACGCAGGATGCAGAGGTAAAAAAATCACTGCGACATAAGTAAATTTCGGAACAATTTCTAGAATTTCACCACCATAGTTGCAACATTCGTTTCTAGATAATCTGCCACCTTTTTTGAAAGCCATGACCTTAGTTTTCTGAATATTCACCTTTAAACAACTGCTCTGACAAAAGTCATACAGAACATTTAGCTGGTTTTGTAAGCCTCTGACGGTATCAGCCATTAATGCAACATCATCAGCAAACATTAAAATTAAAATTTCCAGGCCATTTGGCTGGATTCCTCTGAGGTTTGGATCATGTTTCATTTTTAATGCTAGCTCATTTATAAAGAGAGAAAAAAGTTTCGGCGAAGCTATACACCCTTGCTTCAAACCAATTGGACATTCGAAATAATCAGATATATGTCCGTTGCATCTAACACAGGCCTTAACTTTTTTGTACATTGCTTCAAAAGATTCAAATAGATGGCCTTTTATATCAGCATTAATTAAAACGTCCCATAATTTGCTCCTTACTACTGAGTCAAATGTTGTTTTAAAATCAATGAAAGCAACATACATTTTGCCCCTTTTTTTAGCAAGGACTTTGGAGATAAGTGACTGCAAGACAAAGGCGTTGTCAACGGTTGCGTAGCCATTTCGAAACCCTGATTGTGATTCATCAATTTTATCAAATATATTTACAAAGAATGTAAGTCTTCTATTAATGATACTTGTATATATCTTACCAAAAATATCAAGTAGCGATATCCCCCTGTAGTTTGAAGGGTTATTTTGATCTCCCTTTTTAAATATAGGCACTATAATTGCACTACTCCAAGCCATAGGAAATTCCCCCATCTCAAACAATCTATTAAACAATTTGACCAGTATAGGCATAATGATGTCAACTGAATATTTGAAAAATTCTGGTGGAATACGTACCATCTTCACCTGGTGATTTCGAGTTCTTTAATGATTGAATACTGTTTGCAATTTCTTCGTCTGTTATTTCTGCATTAAAGATACTGTTTTCAATTTCATTTAAATCATCTTCTTGGGTTAAGAGATTCACATCAGCATTATCAGCACCTTGAAACAACTGTTCAAAATGATTTTTCCAATCATCAATTGGAATGTTATTCTATACAGTTGGCCTACTTGTAAAACACTTTAGTTTCTTCCAGAATGACTTAGGATTGTCTACATTTCTTATTAAGTCATCTAACTGTTTATCAGCAATTGAAGATTTTTTCAATTTGCACAATTGTTTGAACTTCTGTTTTGAATTCAAATACAGATTCAGATTAGATGGCACTCTTTCCTTCCTGTATCTACGCAAGGCTTTCATTTTTTCTCTTTTAAGGTTCACACAATCTGCATCAAACCATGCACGCTGGTGTACATTTTTCTTATTAACTGTTTTCCTCTCACAACAACTCAGTGCTCATATCTATTAGCACGTGACTCGATAACATGTAACGTATTTATGGGCTCCGATAAAAACTTGATTAAAAATAGTGTGACAAACTGATTTTCATATTTTAAAAGTGGTAACGTATATAGCAGTGAACTGTGTAAATGTCATCAGGAGGAAGTTCGAAGAGAAAGGTCACAAAACCGAGAAAAAGACAGAAGAAGAGATCGACTTCTTCTCCTATAGAGCAGGACGAGCCAGTACACAACGAAACCGGTTTTTGTGCACGGGGCAACACATCGGTAAACACGACACCGGAATGTAAACAAAGCGAGACTCTAACTCAGGATAGACAATTCCATCAAGGTAACCCAAAATTAAATGAATCAGACTATTATATACAACTACTGGCTACAAACATGTACGCTAATCAATTCCAGAATACTCAAATGCAGTATAAACATTCAAATCTAGGTACATCACCAGGCTTTGCCACGCCCACTTCAACCCCCACCCGACCGGTGTACGATGCATATCAACAAAGCATTCCAGGACCTCAGCTCCCCGGTCCCCCTACATGGGCCAATGAACTTATGAATTATGTAAGGCAAATAAAAGCTTCGCTCACAAAGATCGACAATATAGAAAAAACTGTGAACTCTATTAACATGAAAATAACAGACCTTGAAGTAAAAGTAAAAGGAATCGACTCGAGAGTGCAAGAAACCGAAACGGCTTGTTCTTTCATGAGTAACCAAATAGACACACACCAGAATGAGTTAACAATGGCTAAAGAAGATATCAAAAAGGTGAAAGATGTATGTAAGTCGTTCGAGGAAAGATCCAAAGTACTGGAAGGACAGAAAAATACACTCGAATCCAAATTAACAGACTTAGAATATAGATCGATGCGAGAAAACTTAATGTTTTATGGAATCCCAGAGAGCAATGATGAAAACTGTGAACAGGTCATTAAAAACTTTTGTTCAGAGAAATTATTGCTCGAAAACGCTGAAACATATACCATAGACAGAGCACATAGAGTAGGATCCAACACACAGAGAAAGCCCCGACCAGTTGTGGTGAAATTTCACTACTTTAAGGAACGTAAAAAGGTCCGAACAAAATCGTTTGATAAGGAGATTAGCGCAGCACTCAAGCGTGACGACTTCGGTGTAGGGGTTCAATGGCCGAAAAAAAATCGAGATTCCCGCCGAGAGCTAAGACCAATATACTTACAAGAGCAGAGAAAAGGCAAGGAAGTGAGGTTTGTGAAAGATAGACTCTATGTCAATGACCAGCTGGTAGACCCGGATGTCTGGCCAATGGATGCAGAGGGTTCCCAGGGCACCAGAAGGAAGCAGCAGGGTAACAGAATAGAACATTAGAGGTGTCACGAGAAGTTACGGGTTAAGTCATGGAATGTAAACGGACTGCTCAGAAAGTTATCGGACAGTGAATTTATTCAATATTGTAACGATTCTGATATTTTACTCTTTTCAGAAACGTGGATCAGTAGCGCTGACAATGTAAACCTGAAACTTAATGACTTTGACTGCATGCATATAAATGGCAATAAATCACAAGGTACTAACAAAGGCCGGTACAGTGGAGGACTGTCCGTCTGTTACAAACATTTCTTAAAACCTTATTTAACAATCGTTGAAAAAATTCAAAGTGGAATAATTTGTTTAAAATTATCAGAATCGTTATTCCCTTTTAAAGAAGATGTGTATCTGATATTGACTTACATGCCACCCAGCAGCTCTAAAGTGTTAAGAGATAACGATAATGATCTTTTTGAGCAAATAGAGTTATTGATAGAAAAATACCGTTCTGTAGGAAAAATATATATAACAGGTGATTTTAACAGTAGAACATCCACTGAACCTGACTTTATAGAATATGATGAGTTTTTAGATGATGACACAGATATATTTGACTTCGAATGCTTACCTTTACGAGTTAATCAAGATAGAGTACTCGACTCACACGGACGTAAACTTTTGTCTTTATGTAAAGAGAGTGGCTATATTTTAGCTAATGGTAGATTGCATAGAGATCAACATTGTGGTCAATATACGTATTGTTCACATAGGGGTTTAAGTGTAGTAGACTATCTGATACTGCATAAGACTGATTGCGATACGATTTGCGACTTCGGAATAGCGGAATTTACCGAGTTTTCCGACCACGCTGCGCTCGTTTTTTGTTTTGACATCAGTTTAAGTAAATTGTCAAAAGACCATGATGTCAACTATGAGACAAAAATAGTTTATGATGAAAACAAAACATCGGAATTTATAAGTATATTACAAACGAAAACAGAGGAATTTAATGATTTAACGTTGAATATTGATCTGCTTGACATTGATACGCAATTAAATAGACTTACTGGCCTAATTACAGAACAAGCAAGCGTTGTATTTTCAAAAAAGATAAAGAAACAAAATGATAATACGAGCAATAAAACCAACAACTGGTTTGATCCAGATTGTTACCTAGCTAAACAAGAATTTAAGAAATCAAGAAATATATTCTCAAGGAATAAAACAGAAGAAAACAGATCGATATTTGTAAAATCTAGAACCAAGTACATTCGCACTAAAACAAAAGCAAAACGAAAGCACAAAATCAACCAAGGGGTGAAATTAAGCAATTTAGCAAAACGACAACCGTGTAAATTTTGGACGTCAGTAAAGAAATATTGCAAGATAAAAATGAACAGTAATTCAAATAACCTATGCGCAGATGACTTTTACCAGCATTTTAAAACTTTGTACGATTTCGACGAAAGAAATAATGAGCCGACTATCGATAACGAACAAAACCAAAATATAAATCAGGAATTCAATCTTGAACTAGATCATAATTTTAATGAAAATGAATTAAAAAATGCTGTTTTCCATCAGAAAAATCACAAAGCAACAGGTCCAGATGAAATATGTGCTGAACTTATCAAAAGCTCGTATGAAATAATTTCTCCTTTCTTACTAAAATTTTATAATAGGATATTTGAAAAAGCGGAGTACCCAGAAAACTGGAGTAAATGTATTATATCACCGATATTCAAAGGCGGTGAGAAAACAGATCCAACTATCGAGGCATAACGTTAAATAATGTATTAGCAAAAATTTATTCACAGTTACTACTGAACAGACTCAATCAATGGATAGAGAAATATGATATACTTACAAAATGCCAGTTTGGTTTTCAGAAACATAAAAGCATGGTTGATTGTATATTCATATTCCACGCTATTATATCAAAACTCTTGTCATCGGGTAAAAAAATATATGCAGTCTTCCTAGATTACGAAAAGTGTTTTGACAGAATAAACAGATCCTTAATGTTTCAAAAACTGCTCCAACAAAGTGTTAGCTGCAAATTTGTAAACGCAATAAAATCTATGTATTATTCAGTTAAAGCATACATAAAATACCACGGACAAATGTCTAAGGAATGCATCAATCCAACGAACGGTGTTAAGCAAGGGGACCCGAGCTCACCGATATTATACATGATGTTCGTAAATGATCTTATTGAGAATATTAATTCAGATCTGGATGGTATCTTTTCAGTAAACGAATTGCAACTCTTTATGTTGATGTATGCAGACGACCAAGTCATATTCAGTACGAATCCAACATCTCTACAGTCCATGCTAGATGATATTCAAACATATTGCATGACGTGGGGTCTAAAAATTAATATAAACAAGTCCAAAGCAATGGTTTTTGAAAAGGGAGGTCGTCAGACACAAGCAAAGTTTTATATAGACGGTCAACAATTAGAGCTCGTGTCATCATTCAAATATCTAGGAATCACTCTTTACAGGAATGCGAACTGGTTTAGGACACAGAAATACATTGCCGAACACGCATCTGCCTCGCTTTATAAATTATTTGCCATATGTAACAATGTAGAATTACCCCCATCGGAAATATGTAAATTGTTCGATGCCCTTGTTGCATCAGTCTTAAACTACAGTTCGGAAGTATGGGGTATGCACGAGGGTAAAGACATTGAAGCAATACATACCAAATTCTGCAGAAAAGTTCTAGGGGTAAGAAACTCTACTAACCTAACATCTTTATACGGTGAATTAGGTCGGGTCCCAATGGCCATTACCCGGAAACTAAACATGATAAGATACTGGATCAAAATTATTAAACTTAAAGGAAATAGTATTCTGAAAAGTGTGTATATATAATGCTGAGAAATGATGCTGACCTTAATAACTCGTATAACAAACTGAATTGGGCTTATCATATTAAAAATATTTTAGAAATACACGGTCTTTCATATATTTGGACAGAACAAGACATCCTCTTTATAAACTATGATTTTATAAAGAAACGAATTATAGATAACTTCAGACAAAGTTGGTATTCAAATATAAATAACTCCAATCGACTTCAGACATATTGCAGATTTAAACATGATTTCAATTTTGAAAGCTACTTGGATATTATAAAAGAAAGGAGATACAGAATAGCATTGTCTAGATTTAGAACATCATCACATCATTTGAAAATAGAAAGAGGTAGATATGAAAATGTTCCAAAAGAAGACAGAAAATGTAGCTTTTGTAATCTCAATTGTATTGAAAATGAATATCACTTTTTACTTGTATGTCCCTTTTATAATGATTTGAGAAAACGTTTCATGAAACCTTACCTTTGTAGATGGCCAACTTTAAACAAATTCGATACATTAATGGCATCTACCAATAAGAAGACATTATTAAGACTTTCGAAGTACATTTACTTTGCTTCAAAATGTAGACAATAATTCAAGATAAGCATTTTGTATACAGATAAAGTAGAAACGATTTGTTTTGCACAAGTACTTGTTCAAATGATGATTTAGATAAATATTATTTACAGGAATAATTGTAAATTATGTTACAGTGCTCATAAATTATTTATGTATATGACTTCTCTGTAAATATGTTCATGTTACAATTATTGCCTTATACAGGTTAGAAACATTGTAAAATGTTTAATGCCAATAAAGGTTATGTTATGTTATGTTATGTTTTGTCATGAATGCCACAACCTTTTCAACCACAATATCAATATTTTCATCAATGTCATTTATTAAATCCAGTAAATACTTTGTTTCGGAACAATTTAGTTGTGACCTCAGGTTAGCTCTCAGACCATCAACAGTGGTATCATTAAATACATAGTTATGTTTACTTGGCTTGGTATAATTAGAAATTTCAGGTACTGCCTTACTCTCAGTTTTTGTATGTACACTTATACCTGCTTCTACAGGAAAATGGCTAGACTCTGTTCTCTCACCAATATTAAAAGATTGTATATGTTCAAGGCATTCATTGGATATCAACATGTAATCTATAACACTTGACCCATTCATATTTACAAAAGTGAGATTTCCAATATCTATATCACTCCCACATCTTCCATTCATGATGCAGACACCGTATGTTTTACAAAATTCTAATAACTTAACACCAGACACACTGACAATTTTATCACAAGATGATCTTTTGGGAATATTTGTATACCAAACATCTATATATTCATCAAGTTCAGGCACATTGTGTAATACCTCAATGAAGTCTTTTTCATTACCTGTTCGAGCATTGAGATCGCCCATTATAAGCACATCTGCATTCAGAGGATTAAGCTCTAGCTGGTTTATGTAGTGTTCTAATAAATCAATACCTTTAAATGGTTCATCTCTATATGCTGGAGAATTGTCAGGTGGTAAATATATCAAACATAACAACAAGTCTTTCTGCCTTTTTAACAGACACTTGTCAAATTTTAAAAATAAACAAAGTTGAGTATCTGTCTGTAAATATTCATACATTTTGTCTAGTGACTTATGCACACATATACATATGCCAGCCATTGCTCTTCCTCTGGATTGATTTCTAAAAGCATTTTTGACATAACATTTATAGTCTGGAAATAACCGCGAAATGTTGTCCATATTTGTTTCCCATGTTTCCATTAAACCAAATACATGAAAAGATCTTAAGTAGTCAGTCATATCATTGAAATCTAACTTATGTTGTATACCATCAATATTCCAACACATCAGTTTAATAGGGTCCTTATTTTCACAATGGCTTTGACCTGACCCCTATACAGTTTCCATAATAACTGGTTCATTTGGAACAGTTTCAGTAACATTAGGCGAAGGACCTTTCGGTAACCTCCGTGCAGCAGTACGGAACTCTCGCTGTTGGGTACCATCCTGGCCCCTGTCGTCAGATCGAAAACACAATTCGCCTTTGTAAAAGTAACCTGAAACAGCCTATTTGTTTGAAGACAAAACAGTCAGAGAAAATACCAAACTCCCAAAGTCTATGACTGAACTGTATTCTGACAGCAATACAAACTGTACTGAAGAGGACCTTCAAAGGAAATGTAGTGACATTTTAAAGACTTTACATGTGAGTCAAAGTGAGAAGGAATACCTCAAACATGTGACTAAAACTCAGTCAGATTCAGTAGTACACAGTAAACATTGTTTTGTTCCTGGTCAAAGATTAAGAGGTTCGATAGACGGTAAGACCATGCTATATTGTTGTTAAATCAGTTTATTAACTGATAATTTTACCACCACACATTACCTGTTTGCACCCGCTGACGGCACGTGTCATTGATAATTGTTGTTAGATGTTCGCACTCTTCTTTAAAAGTAGTCGTAATAAATACTTTTAATTGTTGAGCAAACACCGCCGAAATTAAAAATAATTGTATTAAATGGTAGTACCAGTTTGCACCCGCTGATGGTACGGGCCTTTGATAATTGTTATGCTTAATAGATGTTTGCACCTTTGTTTAAAGGTAGTCGTAATAATAATAATCCGATCTATACACAGCTTGCACCCAGATCACACAGAGCTACTAAAATGTTCCAAACCTACAAAACCATGATAATACCTGTGTATATAATGACTATATATATAATTACGTTTTTACCGAAACGTCGATTCTATTTACATGTACTATATAAATTCAATTCTAACGCAATCTGTCAATTTCCTGAAATCTGATTGGCTCATGTGACCAAATTTGCGCCATATAAAAAGTGTTTTATATGTCGCAAATTCAACCAATCGAAAACGAACGAATAACACCATGTGCATGTAAATATATCAATGCGCATTGTTTATAAGCAATGATAAATCCGTATGCATACTTTGACATATAAATCTAGATCTATTCCAGTTTGGGCCGTTATTTCAAGTTATTTTCCATTGTTTACTTTGTCACGACTTGAACGGTCTCTTATATGCAATTATATATGTGTCATGTGGAGAATTATTGAGCTACTCTAAGCGTTGGGATCCAGATTAGGCCTTATTTATTATATCGTTCAAACATAACGTTATAACGTGACGTCATTGTTACAGGCGACGTTTTCCCGTATGGCCCCAAAGACTAAGATGACGTTACTTAACCAAATGTGTATTGAATGTATGTATTGAGCATGTTGAATAGCTATCGCACAATTATTCATGACTAATGAAATGTATATATATAAACCAGGGTGAAAACAGTTACTTGAAGAAATCTGAGAGAAACTGGTGCACTATTTCTTGCCTCTTCACTCATTTAATCATCCGCGCGCAAAGGATATTACTTGAGTTAAAATCGGCTAAACAATTTGTCGTTTTTCGTGTTAAGATTGCGTTAGAATAGGGTTAATCCTACTGTAATTTGAAATTTGCGCCGGTATATGAGGTTTTTAACGGTCTTAAATTATTTTAATGACTCCGCTTCGGCGTCGCCATTAAAATAATTTGCGACCGTTAAAAACCTCATATACCATCGCAAATTTCAAATTACAGTAGGGTTAACCCTATATTTACCAAACTGGTCATTTACCGAAACGTGGGTAAATCGTCAGAATTATGTTTTTTAAGTCGCCCATCAATGTCTTAAAGCAAAGACCTACATGTATGATAACATGTTATCATAGGTCTTTGCTTAAAGACCCACGGAAGTTAAAAATGGTAATACATTTGCAAACATACATGCATAAAACCGGTATTGTTGTAGACTTGCCTTCTCTCGAACCTCACCAGTTTTCCGAACCTTTCATTTTTTTGTGTATATATATGCCCCTGGTCCTTTGTTACACGTTTGTTATCCATTGGTTTAAACATATTTTATTTGTAAATATTTGCATGAATATTGTAATGATAACACAAAGGAAAAGAAAAGGATGGAAACGAAAGCAAGACTGCTTATTGTGTTTCTCTCCCAACACCGTAAAGACTACACTCGCTTTATGCAGAAATGATTATTGAACTATGTTAATTGCACTGAAAAACTGATTTAGTTCAGCCGAATATATCAGCTAACACAAAAATGTTTTAGAGAAAGATAAATTAAAAGAAAAAAAAGAAAATAGATAAAAAAGAAACGATAGTTGACACACATATGTTGAGAGGTATAGGATTCTTAGCAGAACCAGCATACCGGTATTCGAGAGAAGATGAGCGTTACCGAGTTTATTAGAATTGTTTTGAGGTTTGGATAAACCGATGTACGGCTTCAACTATAATGATGTTTGTATCATAATTTAAAAGAGGGTCACCAAACAGAAAGATAGAAAGGGACGGAGTAGTGAATCTGGCAACATCATCAAAAAGTTGTTTCCTTTGGTTAGTATATTTGCAGCAGCTTAGGAAGAAGTGCGATGCGTTCTCAACAAGGCCACAAGTACACAAGGCAGTGTCAGATATGTTCTTTGAGGAGAGGTCATAGTTCAAGGAACTGCAGTTTGTACGAAGCCTTGTGTGCATGAGCTGCTGTTTTCTGACACTGTAATAAAAATGTTTAGGGACAGTTGGCAGATTGCTATTCAAATACTTTTTGAATGCATATAGAGTAGAAGATTGCTTTGCATTTTCGGGGAGATTGTTCCATTCCTGTATTGTTGCAGGGAGGAAAGAGTTGCTATAATGGGTTGTGCGACAGGCAAGAGATTGAATATCCCCAGCGTTTCTTAAATTATATCGAGAAACACTTCCAACCACTCCAGGTACCAATTCCGTGAGGTATTGTGGAGTTAAATGAAACACCATTTTATAAAAGAGAATAAGTCTGTGTTTTTTACGTCTGGTTTCAAGGCGTTCCCATCCAACTTCATGCAATAATTTATCAATAGAAACCAATTTAGTTGTCCCAGTTACTATCCTGGCAGCTTCATATTGATTTTTTTCCAAACTGTTAGATTCTCTGGCATTACAGTTATCAAATATTGTATCACCGTATTCTAAAATAGGTCTAATGAAAGATATGTAGATTGTATCAAGGGAAGATCTGTCCAAAGTGAATTTAAGCTTTCGCATGACATTTATTCTTGCCCATGCCTTAGTAGCAACATATTTGATATGACACTGCCATGTTAGATCACGTGAGAGATGAACGCCAAGGTGCTTATGTGAATCTACTTCAGGAATTTGCTGGCCTTGCATATATACAGATGGATGAACATTTCGAGACATTTTTCTCGAGATGATTAAAGACTCTGTCTTTTTAGGATTGAATTTAACTAGCCATTTCTCTGCCCATGAGGTAACTTTTAGTATATCATTATTGATGTTTGTTGCCATATGTAAGGGATTGTTACCTACAATAAACAAGCTAGTGTCGTCAGCAAACAAACGAATGTTACAGCCAATGTCGCTAACAATGTCATTTATAAAAACAAGAAATAACAATGGACCTAGAATAGATCCTTGTGGTACACCATCTTTGGTGTGTTTCCAGTCCGAGAAGGTACCAGGTAAAATTACACGTTGTTTTCTTTCAGTAAGATAGCTGGAAAACCAATCCAACAGACCACCTGCAACTCCTGCAGCCTTGAGTTTTTCCAATAAACCTTTATGCCAGACTCTTATCAAATGCTTTGCTGATATCGCAAAATATAACCCTAACCTCTAGCCCAGAATCAACAGCCTTCGAAAAGGTATTGTGCAGATAGGTAAGTTGATTGGTGGTAGAATCACCAGGGGTGAAGCCTGATTGGACGTCTGAGATGACATTGTTGGCACGAAAGAAATTGTAAAGATGTTTAAACAGAATTTTTTCAAAAACCTTTACAATAGAGCTTAGTAGAGAGACAGGCCTGTAGTTTGAAGCGATCGAGGGATTACCAGCCTTAAAGATTGGACAAACATGAGCCTCTTTCAAACAATTAGGAACTTTAGAATATGTGAGGCTCTGATTGAACAAACCACTAAGAGGTCGAGATATTTCACTAGCCATTTCCTTTAAAACACGATAACTGATTTCATCAGGGCCGATAGCTTTCCCTGTTGATAGGGATTGCAATATCTCCTCCACCTCTTGTGATGTAATTACAATGGAAAAAGACTAAAATCCGGAGCTAATAATTGTTGAAGAGACGTGTGCGAGTCGTCTATATGTGACTGTTCCTCAAAGAAGTCGTTCAGATGGTTAGCTTTATAAATGTCACTCATAATCACTTGATTTCCAGACTTTAGTGGAGGTATGCTCTCTTTACGACGAGGGCAAATAAACTGTTTGAGGGTATTCCACCAGAATTTGAAAGAGCGATTACCAGTATTTATTTCCCTCACTAATTTCTGTTGGTTTTCCAATTTGCACTTTCTTATCATGGATGTAGTTTCGTTTCTAACTTTCCTAAAGTTTTGCCAGTGACGAATATTGTTGGTACGTTTAGCTTGTTTGTAGGCGCGTTTACGTTTTCTAATGCAGCGTTTCATTTATATGACTGCTTATAATTGTAGATCAAAACTGATTGAAAATGCCCAGAAGTTGCTATTGAAAACCCAAGAAACAGCCCTCATGATATTCCAGTACTTTCAGCCCTACAGGAGTGCTTAACTTCGAACTTGTTGGCGAGGTTGTTGTACTTTTAGAGTATTTCTGCTTTGACGGCTTGTACTGAACAAAGCAAAGCCATGGATGAAGGTAAGCATTTATATATCCAGGTAAGCTGTTTTAGCTTGACTTTTCGAAGAATAGTGGAGCTTTCTTACTGGCTAGGCATCTGCTTCACAGCTTGGTTAAGTTTTTTTGTTAAAGTCAACATTTTTATGCCCCCAAAGGCGGGCATAATTATAGTAATCGCATTGTCCATCTTTCCGTCTGGCTGTCTGTTTGTCCTTCCGTCCGTCCGTCTGTTCATCAATGGCTTTCAATATGATTTGGCACAATTAAATGTTCACCACAATTAAATGTTCACCAGACAAAGATGATGTGTCGCTTTCAGGTCAAGGTCACAGGGTACAATAACTTTGTCACAAATTTCGTGTCCAGTCCAAATCTTCTTTATCTATCAATGAATTTCAATATAACTTGGCACAGATGTTCACCAGACAAAGACGATTTGTCGCGTTTAGCTTCCTGGTCCATATGTCAAAGGTCAAGGTCACAGGGTACAATTACTTGTTTATCTGTGAATGGATTTCAAAGTAACCTGGCACAAATGTTTACCACACAAAGACGATGTTTCAACTCCCTGGTCCATGGGTCAAAGGTCAAGGTCACTGGGTACAATTTTGGGGGCATTTGTCATGTGACTGTGACAGCTGTTGTTCTTTTAACCTTTGGAATAAAACTTTGAAACTTGGAACAATTGTATATAGCTTTATAATAATGAGTTACATAATCAAGTCTTAATTTTGATACACTGCATTGATTTTTAACGGAATTACAGCATTTTAACTTTGAAATTTTTGGGAAATTTCAGGTTTTCCGGAGTTTTTTTCTAAACTGTAGCAGATATTGTAGTGATTTATTTCTGTAACCCCCATCTCTGTGTCAAATGTGCTAGTGGGGGTATTCATCACCTTTAGTGGTAGTTCTAGTTTTTGTTCAATATTACATGTTTTAGATTTAACTTTTAAACAGGTGAGCATCAGGTGGCTTTGACACCATTTCTGACATTTCCACTTAGGCTGCTACAGTCTGATTAGCTGATTGGTTTCTGTGCAATATCTCCTGAAGGAAGGGTTCAATTTTCACCAAACTTGCTCAGTGTACTTGATATACAAGTACATCATATGGGTTCTGTGGTTGGCATATTCAGCACATATTTATTGATGATGATACAATCTGGTTTGCTGATTATTTCTGTGACATATCTTCTGAAAGATTGGTCCAATTTCTATCAAACTTGCTCACTATATGCTTATTATTCAAGTACCTAGCAAAGAGTACCTGTTTAAGCAAAGTACATGCATATTCAATTATGCTGCTGCAGTTCTTAGTAAAATCAGGCTTACAATATGCAGGTGTATGCGATACCTACTACGCGTGCTGGGCCCTTCCTCGACACTAGTCTAGTTAATTTTATTTTTATAATGGCTTCATGGACAAGGGAATTTTCAACCAAGGCAGAACCTGTAGAATCCAATGATATTCATATCTAAATCATTTCATAAGCAAATTAGAGTAGACTCTGATCAGATGGCTCCTATAGGAGCCATCTGATCTGGGTCTTCTCTGTTTGCAAAGGTGTAGAAAGGCGTATTTATGGAGTAAATTGTTAACAATTTTCCAATCAGCATGAATACATGTACATGTACATCTGTGTATTCATCCAACCACAATGAACATTGGAACATTGGTGGAGTTAATTTGTGAAAGATGAAGGTCATTTATCAGATTGTCCCAGAGATAACAAATGCACTGAACTGTCCAGATCTAGCCAGTATTTGTCTTTTTGATACCTTTAAGAATTTCCGCAATTCTAATGAGTACTAGCAAGATAACATTTTATAAGGGCCCTGCATTGAAAATGCAGGAGCCCTATAGGGATCACATTTTCTGTCCGTCTGTCTGTCCATCCGTCCGTCTGTACGCGTTAACAATTCCTGTTTATGTGACTAGATAATTACATGAGAACAAAATATCTTTTGTTCTCATAGGTTTTATGTGGCTTATTTTCAGTTTGTGTGGCTATTTTGAACAAAAGAATAGCCACATGCACTCAATCCGTTAGAACGTCCATCCGTCCGTCGACAATTTTGATGTGACGTAATAACTCAAACAGTAATTATGTCTCCCCCATATTTATATGGGGAGACATATTGTTTTCGTGAGAGTTGTCTGTCTGTCTGTCTGTCCATGTGTCAGTCTGTCCGTCACACTTTTTGTCCGGACGATAACTTCAATATGCCTGATGCCAGTTGATTGAAACTTCATATATGGAAAGAGCATAATGAGAGGAAGTGTCATGCACAAGGTCCATAACTCTGGCTTCACTAATATTGGAGTTATTGCCCTTTGTAAAAAATATCATAATTTTTTGTCCGGACAATAACTTCAATATGCCTGATGCCAGTTGATTGAAACTTCATATATGGAAAGAGCATAATGAGAGGAAGTGTCATGCAGAAGGTACATAACTCTGGCTTCACTAATATAGGAGTTATTGCCCTTTGTAAAATAATTCACTTTTTTGTCCGGACGATAACTTCTATATGGCTCATGCCATTGGATTGAAACTTCATATATGGAAAGATCATAACGAGAGGAAGTGTCATGCACAAGGTCCATAACTCTGGCTTCACTAATATTGGAGTTATTTCCCTTTGTAAAAAACACACTTTTTTGTCCGGATGATTACTCCTATGTGACACATGCCATTGGAGTGAATCTTCATACATGGAACGATCATGATAAGAGAAAGTGTCATGCATAAGATCCTTAACTCGAGCTTCAATAAATTTAGAGTTATTGCCTCTTGTACATTTGTTTAATTCTTTCTTGTCCGGACGATAACTCCAACATGGCTCTTGCCATCGTGTTGAAACTTCATACATGGAAAGAGCATGATGAGAGAAAATGTCATGAACAAGGGTCATAATTCTGGCTTCAATACTTTTGGAGTTATTGCCCTTAGTTACATTTTTTGGCCGATCAATAACTCCTGTTCGACTGATGCTATTGGAATGACATTTTATTTTTGGAAAGAGCATGATGAATGTAAGTGTCATGCACAAGGGCCATAAATCTTGTATCAGTATTTTTGGAGTTATTAGCTGTTATCATTTTCTTCTTGAAAAATGTAGTGTGGAAAACGCATAATGAGGGGAAGTATCATTCATCAAGACCATAACATTTTTAGTGATTTCCCTTTACATATTGTTTTTACTAGAGGGGAGACATCCGTTTTTGTGACAAAAACCTCTAGTTCACATATTGGTTTCATATGAAGGGCGTATGCTTAGTAGCATCAGAGGAAGAAGCCTATAGTTTTTTGGTTGAATCTGATTACTATGTCTAGACTGTTGTCTGCCTTGAATCTTCAAAAATGATGTCAACAATTTTGATGTGACACGATAACTCAAACAGTAATTCACATATTGGTTTCATATTAAGGGCATATGCTTATTATCATCAGAGGAAGTTTTTGGGTTGAATCAGATCACCATGTCTAGAGTTTTCTACCTTTGACTCACCGAAAATGCCATCAACTTTTGTCAACACTTGATGTGACGCGACAACTCAAACAGTACTTCACATATTTGGTTCATATTAAGAGCATATGCTCAGTAATATAAGAGGAAGACACCTGTAGTTTTTGGGTTGAATGAGATCACCATGTCCAGAGTTATCTGCCCCTGATTTTTTATGCCATTATCAACAAAAGATCATCTGCAGGGCCCTCTCTGACCGAATTAGTTTTCTAGTTACCACCACTCTTACCTAAAGCTCATTGTCCACAATTTTCTGAGTTGTAGATGAGCAGGTCATTTATGCTAATATTGTCCAGTACAGTAAAACCCTGTCTTTGAGAAGATTCTAAAGAGTAGTCACAGTATAGGGTTTGGTGGAGAAATAAAGGAGCTATTCTTGAAAACGTTTCAATTTACACATCTTATCTGGACCTCTGAGTCAGTAATTAGTCCCCCACCGGTTACCAGTTGGGGGACTATAGGTTTACTCGATTCCGTCCGTCTGTCACGCTTCGTGTCCGGGCCATATCTCCTACAAAGTTAGGCCAAATTCATTATAACTTCACACATTGAAGAAGCATGATGAGGAGTAATGTCGTGCACAAGGGCCATAACTCTAGCATCAATATTTTTGGAGTTGTTCCCCTTTTTCATATTTTTTGTCCGGACAATAACTCTTTATCTACTGGTTCAATTGATTTGAAACTTCACATATGGAATAAGCATGATGAGGGGTAGTGTCATGCACAAGGGCCATAACTCGAGCATCTATATTTTTGCAGTTATTCCCCTTTCCATATTTTCTTGTCCAGTTAATAACTCTTTATGTACTGCTTGAATTGATTTGAAACTTCTCATATGGAACAAGCATGATGAGGTGTAGTGTCATAAACAAGGGCAATAACTCTAGTATCAACATTTTTGGAGTTACTCCCCTTTTTCATTTTTTCTTGTCGGGACAATAACTTTTTATTTACTGATTCAATTGATTTGACACTTCACATATGGGAAGGTGTGTCATACGCAATACCAGGCCTGGAAAATTCCACTTGTCCGCTCGCCATGACGAGTAACTTTCTTGCAGGACGAGTAGAATTTCAGAAATTTTAACACTGAATTTAAGTAAAATAAGACAAAAGCAGCTGGCAGGACGAGTAAAAGTTTTAGGATTTTTCCAGCCCTGAATACCTGGCCTTTTATACCCAAGGTCAAGGTCACTTTTTGGTATGAAAGTAGGTACTAATACTATTCAGGTGGTCATGTATATACCATGGTCAACCACACCATGGGTGGGTGGGGTGGGGAGAGTGGAGGTTTTTTTCAGTCCGGTGGGGGACTCATGTCTTGCATAGCAATACAACATGCTCTTGTTTCATTGTGCTTGCAGTGACAATTGTATATTTTGTTGACAGAAATGTTATACAGGGATGTTATTGACTCCTGTTACACAGAAATGTTGGAAGACATGGACCCTGAAGCGCTTCTTGACAGTTTCCATGAAGCATCATTTCTGCCTCGTAGAGTTCTGCGAGACATAAATGTAAGTATATGCAATAGTCTTTATGATCTGATATAGATGCCTTTTGACATGTTTGCAAACAGAGTAGAGTCAGATCTACTGGAGCTTCTCATCAGCTTGTACTCTGTCTAGTATGGAAATATGTACATCTGATTTTGCAGTTTTTGCCATGGCCAAAAATCTTGTGTCCAAATTCTTCTTATAAATTGTCTAATAAATATTCATGGTTTTATTATTTTGTACGTTACTTTTCATCTAAAAAAGGGTTACCCATTTCTTCATTTTGGCTCCTTTTTGACGCCTCTGTAAAAGACACATTGTGTAGTATTGAAACCATTATGATACGAGGGTTGTTCGGAAATAATTGAGACACTGCCTGTTTTTCAAAACAGTTTTAACGCTCAGTGTTTAAAATTGGTACAAGCACAGTATGGGGTCTTATGATCATAATACATGAAAATCAGGAGATTATATAACAAATGTGAAAAAGTAATTGCATAAGAGCTACAGGTAGCCAAACCCGGAGCACGCCGTGAAATTATCATGTTGCAAACACAACCTTTATTCACTATACAATCAAAAAACAAGAAATAGCGGGAAAACATCATCCAAAGTGATGTCATATAGACACTAGGATTCTAACATGGTTTCATGAAAATTGGACGTTTCTTGAGTTACAATTAAATAAATGAGGAGTATTTTCCGGGTGTTTGTCAAATTAAGTTTGTGACGTGTTAGTTCCTAGATAAAGCCGGAGCAGTGGACAGTCATCAAATTATGTGTTGAGTTGTGGAAAACTCCAGTAATGATGAAACAAATTTGCTTAAAGTCACAAACTGGAAGTAGTGTATCTGGTGCTTAAATTTACCACAGGCACAGCAGATTTACTAATTATTCATTGACATAATACTCATCTATTGAAGCGAACAGACCCACAACCATTACAGAACTGGCGATGTCATTTCAACAAAATGCATTACAACAGAACACATGACTGATTTTGCAACATTGCCATTCAAAACAACATTTGAGTTGTGACAGCACATACAATAATGAGTAAAGGGTACACTTGGAACTGTGTGTGTTTGCTGTGTGACACATTTGCTATGACAGGGTTAAGAGAGGAGCAGTATCATGGTAACTTCAAAGAGATGACATAACGTTAATGACGCTGGCATGCTCCGGGTCCCGCGAAGTGACATTCATTAGGAAGATGCTAAAGAGTGATTCACGGGTCCAGCATTTTTATCTTGCGCGTGTACAAAGAACACACATGCAAGTGTTTAGTGACATAATATCTTAATAGTATGTCATTCTTATCCATTTTATTTACAGTGTCTCAATAATTTTAGAACAAGCCTCGTAAATAGAGCATTTGCTCCTATGGAGCAAATGCTCTGTTTATGACAATGGTTTCAATACTACACAATTCTTAAAATTTTCCATTTTGCTATTAAATGCTCCTTTTCGGTAGATTTTTATGCCCCCAAAGCTAGGCTTTGGCGGCATATAGTGATCGCACCGTGCGTGTGTGTGTGGATGGGTGGGTGTGTGTGTGTGTGTGTGTGGGGGGGGGTGTGTGTGGGTGGGTGTGTGTACCTTTTGTCCGGAGTATATTTCCTTTGTCACATCAGCTACGGATACCAAATTTGGTGTGTGAGTTCATCTTGGGATGGGGGAGTGTCGCGTACCATTTTCATGTCACTGTGACCTTGACCTTGACCTTTGACCTTGATTTTACAAAAAGCTTGTCCGGAGCATATCTCCTTTACCTTACCAGCTACAGATTCCAAATTTGGTGTGTGAGTTCATCTTGGGATGGCGGAGTGTCGCGTACCATTTCCAGGTCACTGTGACCTTGACTTTGACCTTTGACCTCAATTTTAAAAAAAGGTTATGCCTTACCAGCTACAAAAAGCTTGTCCGGAGTATATCTCCTATACCTTACCTGCTAAGGATTCCAAATTTGGTGTGTGAGTTCATCTTGGGATGGAGGAGTGTTGCGTACCATTTTCATGTCACTGTGACCTTGACCTTGACCTTTGACCTTGATTTTACAAAAAGCTTGTCCGGAGCATATCTCCTTTACCTTACCAGCTACAGATTCCAAATTTGGTGTGTGAGTTCATCTTGGGATGGCGGAGTGTCGCGTACCATTTCCAGGTCACTGTGACCTTGACTTTGACCTTTGACCTCAATTTTAAAAAAAGGTTATGCCTTACCAGCTACAAAAAGCTTGTCCGGAGTATATCTCCTATACCTTACCTGCTAAGGATTCCAAATTTGGTGTGTGAGTTCATCTTGGGATGGAGGAGTGTTGCGTACCATTTTCAGATCACTGTGACCTTGACCATGACCTTTGACCGATTTTACAAAAAGCTTGTCCGGAGCATATCTCCTTTACCTTACCAGCTACAGATTCCAAATTTGGTGTGTGAGTTCATCTTTGGATGGCGGAGTGTCATGTACCATTTCCAGGTCACTATGACCTTAACCTTGACCTTTGACCTCGATTTTAAAAAAAGCTTATACCTTACCAGCTACAAAAAGCTTGTCCAGAGTATATCAACTATACCATACCAGCTAAGAATTCCAAATTTGGTGTGTGAGTTCATATTGGGATGGAGAAGTGTCGCGTACCATTTTCAGATCACTGTGACCTTGACCTTGACCTTTGACCGATTTTACAAAAAGCTTGTCTAGAGCATATCTCCTATACCTTACCAGATACGGATTCCAAATTTGGTGTGTGAGATCACCTTCAGATAGCGGAGTGTCGCGTACCATTTTCAGGTCACTGTGACCTTGACCTTTGACCTCGATTTTACAAAAAGCTTGTCCGGAGCATATCTCCTATATCTTACCAGCTACGGATCCAAAATTTGGTATGTGAGTTCATCTTGGGATGATGGAGTGTCGCGTGTCATTTTCAGGTCACTGTGACCTTGACCTTTGAACTCGATTTTACAAAAAGCTTATACCTAACCAGCTGCAAAATGCTTGTCCGGAGTATATCTCCTATACTTTACCAGCTACGGATTCCAAATTTGGTGTGTGAGTTCATCTTGGGATGGAGGAATGTCGCGTACCATTTTCAGGTCACTGTGACCTTGACCTTGACCTTCGACCTCGATTTTACAAAAAAGGTTGTCCAGAGAATATCTCCTATAGCTTACCAACTACGGATTCCAAATTTAATGTGAGTTTATCTTGGGATGGCGGTGTGTCGCGTACCATTTTCAGGTCACTGTGACCTTGACCTTTGACCTAGATTTTACACAAAGCTTGTCCGGAGCATTTCTCCTATACCTTACCAGCTACGGATTCCAAATTTGGTTTGTGAGTTCATCTTGGGATGGCGGAAAGTCATGTACCATTTTCAGATCACTGACTTTGACCTTGACCTTTGACCTCAATTTTACAGTCCGGAGCATATCTCCTATATCTTACCAGATTCAAAAAGCTTGTCCAGAGCATATCTCCTATACCTTAAACGTTGACAATCAACCCAGGGTCCTTTTTAACGTTGAGAATGACTTAGGGTCCTTTTTAACTAAGTTTTGACGCTTGGTTCTTTTCTTAGCTATCATAATCGTCAAAGATTCTGTTTCTAATGTTAAGAACTGACTCCTGTGTCATTTTTAACAGCATCAAAATTTCATGTTACACCTGGATTACATTGTATTCTTTTTCCGCCAAAATGCATTTTGGTGTCAAACACTTTGGGGGCATTTGTCACCCGTGACGACTCTCTTGTTTCAAAGAGGTTTGGTCTAAAAATAGCATATGAGAAAATGGGTTAAACAATGGGTATTAGACAGTGATTAATCTAGGTCTGCGTCCTGCGTCAGAGACGCATTAAAATAGCAAAAGACGCATCATTCTGAAGTGTAAGCGTCCTAAAGGACGCATTAAAATATGGTTGCGTGTAGCCGTTGAAGTTAATATCACGTAGTGAAACTACTAGAACACCGTAGCGATATCAACATCCGACTTGTATGTATTTTACAAAAATGATTTTGATTGGCTAGTATGCAGCAGGATGTTGGTAATGAGCCAATGAAAACGTTCCTTTTAAAATGTCAGCGCCGAAAGACCCCGGATAATCCAAGATGCTGCTTCCGAAAATACTCGCCAAGATCGACTCAAATCAAACGATGTTAGGTCAGTTGTGTCCCAGTGACATGATTTCAACGTTCGTGGATCAAAATAAGGATCCCAAATCCGATGTAATGAAGGAAAATAACGACTGTCAGCTTAAAGAGAGAAAGAGTTCTGACCAAACTGGTTGGCGACTTACTCCTAGTTGACTTCTGTTAGGCAACAGATGGTCGACTTGATTTCATGTTTTGCTGCATATGCGACAAATATCAGGCCAAACATTGCATGGTAAATGTACACACTATCGAAACACTACCGAAAATATCATTTTGTTGCCTCGTGCCAGGTAAGTGGTCCACACATGTGTACTCTGAATGGTGGTATCGATCTACTTTCGGTTTTGACTTTCGACATCAATGCTGTCTTAACCATTTCCTTCATGTAAATGTGTTTTCACACATCTGCAAACAGAGTAGACCCAGATCAGACGGCTCCTATAGAAGTTGTCAGAAAAGGGTCTGCTGTTTGCTAATGGAGTTTGATAGATCAGTTTCTTTAAAGTTTCTGAAATGTCTACAATATTCCACCTTCCATATTTGATTATAACTACTTTTTCCATGAATATTCACTAGGTACAGTACTTTTACTTGGTATAAACAGAACAAGGAAAAGTTAACAGCTCATTGATGAGACTAGCCAGGAAACCTGGTTATACTTATAACTATAATGCAATAAATGTTCCAAAACTAGAATGTAACTACAGAATAACGATTTAACATCAGTTTTCTTTTAATTTTATGCTTGGGACTCATCAATTTAGTTTGGGACTCATAGTTTTCCTGTGGGACTCATTGTTTTCAGATTAGTGAGTCCTGGGACTCATGGTTCAAATTTCTAGATTAATCACTGATTAGAGTGATGAAAAATCATCGGTGAGATTCAATTTATACTCAAACAAGTTCCAAGCATTATATGATAGTGTGCAAGATTATTATAAATGTCTCCGTTAACATAGTGTGAAGGGAGACATTGATTTTGTACTCTGTTTGTCACAAGGTGTGACTGCGCTTCTTCTCAAAACGGCTGGGCACATTTTAAAACTTTACAGCATTGATTGCCATAGTTGTGCATATCACTAGGATGATCTGGTTTTGTTATGTTATACACTTCACCCTTAAATGTTAATCTGGGGTTATCTCAGGTGAGCGCTTCAGGGCCTCATGGCCCTCTTGTTTTCCAACTGATGCCATATCCCTGTTACAGATTGACCGAATTCAATGAAACTTGACATGAATATTTGTTATCACTGGGGCATCGTTCCCATGTATTACTTTTCCAGGTCACTTGTAACATTTAGAAGTTAGTGCCCTTTGATACTCAAAAATCATATATTTTTCCGTCCAATGCTATATCTCTAACTCAACATGAATATTTCTTATTGCCGTGGCATTGTTCCCATGTATTACATTTTCAGATGGCATGTGGCTTACAAAAATGATACACAAAAATCATATATTTATTGCCTTTATCCCCTGCTGAAAACAGACAGATACTGTTCAATACTGTTTTGCATTAAGTGCTTGAATATGCTTTATACAGCTTTCATATTCCAGCAGTGTCAAGATAAAATAGGCCTCATGATTCAAACAGTTCAGGAACAGATCAGCAACGATGTCACCAATGCAACACCCAATCAGATATGTAATGATTCATTATATCGGAATAAACTGTATTATGAGTATAATACAAACTACAACTAATGCAAAAAGTAGTAGACTGGATCAGATGCCATAGCGGAGATACGACAGCCAGTCTAGGTCTATACTTTTTGTAATACAATAAGGCACATTTCCCTTTGCTGTGGCTTATTCAGTATCAAAACATGTACACTATTATTAAAGATTGCCATAGAAAGTAGTATAAATTTGGCCCTATATTCATAAAGTTGGTCAAAATATCTATTTAAGGTACCGGTATGTATCAAAGGCAAGTAAAACCTGGTTGAGCAATCTAGGGCTGTCATAGTCCTCACGTTTTAAATTGATTATCTAAAGATTCCCCCCACCCAATTGTTTGCCGTTTGACTAGGTAATACCTTTGGCAGGGGATATCAATTTTCAATTTTACGAATTTGCTTGTCTGCTTTTTGCGACTTGGTAAAAAGGTTACAAATTTGCGTTTTGCCAAGTGTCACACATTTTGCGAGACAGTCCCACATTTTAGGTTGTTTTCCTGCATACAGAGTTAAGTATTCCACAATCTGTAAAATTTGAAAAAACAATACAAAACCTCTGCAAGTTGTTAGAAATATTGAAATCTTACCTCCATGGAAATGGGTGTTTAACCCTTTACTCCATAAATATGCATTTCTACACCTTTGCAAACAGAGTAGTCCAAGATCAGAAAAACTGGTACGAATCATTGAGGAAATGTCTCGGGGTGAACTAGTTTAGGTAAGAAATGTAACAGGACCATTCCTGAACAAGTGACTGTCTAACAAGGGTACTTTTCATGCTGAAGTGGACAAAGCCAGTACACATATAAATGATGTGGTTAATATATGGCATCCCCAATTATGTAAATCATATAATGATCATCACTAGTGGTAACAAATCGAAAGTTCCAATCTATATGTCATTCGTCTGCCATTTGTAATTGTTTACATCGCGTAAACATTCTTTTTAGGAATCAGTTCTTTACTTCAATATGTATTCTATCGTAAATCGGCCAAATAGTTCCTAATACAGACTATACAAATGATTCAAGTATATAAATTATACAGGCCACGTAAGACAAAAAAAAACCAACAACATCGAAACCATTTACGTTCGTTACTTACACATTCAGTGCATTGGCAATTTCCTGCCAGGCCTTCTCCTTCGATTTGGCCCCTAACAAGGTGCCCCTGAATTTTCGGAAAAGATCCTCAGAACTACTATTTGTTCTTAACTAAGCAAATAGTTCAAAACGTTCATGAAACACAAAAACTTACAAGTGCTTAGCAAATAATTTTAACAAACTTAATCCCCCTGTTCAGTCTTATTCTTAGCAATTACTTAAGAATGTTCGTGAAACGGGGCCAGGTTAGTCATGTCCAACAGAAAAAAGCAAAATGCATGTGGATTTTCAGGTAGGCAAAGCTACAGATAACGGTACGTACACAAATACTAAAATCAGTATTTCTCCACCAAACCCTAGGTTGTGACCACTCTTTAAAATCGTCAAGACGATTCTAAAGAGTGGTCACAACATAGGATTTGGTGGAGAAGTAAAGAAGTTACAGTTGAAAATATTTTGATTTACACATCCTATCTGGAGCTCTGGGAAAGAGTTTTGTGTTGCTTGGCCATGCATTTTGAAAGTAACTAATGTCAGCTGTTTAGAGGTAGGTATAAAATGGTTTTAACCTTTAGCCTGCTAAACAAGTTATTTTTACAGAGTTTTTCCCCTAATTCATTTTCAAAATTCAAGCTTTAATTAATTTTTCTACCAAGATGTAATCAGTGTCCAACAGTTACTCATCTGGCTCCAAACTGTTTGCATAGGTCTTCACTCATCCACCCATAGCAGACTAAAGGTTAACTTAGTTATAAACCATATACCACTTGAAAATCATCCGAGATAGGTTGTCCTACAAAACGTTATTTTCTCACGCAAAAGTTTCCAAATTGTCTCTCAAATTGATACTTGCAATTTGGCATGTCTGGTTTTGATAAAGGGGGAATACTCTGAAGGTTTGTAATAAATATGATTTTGATAAAACATAGTTCTTAAAAATCCAAACCCAATGACATAACTTTTTTGCAGGACTGTCGTAACTTTATGATACATGTACTGTTAAATGTTTCTTATGTTAAAAGTAAAGTACCTAGTTATAGTCTACTTTCAGTCCTAATGACCGCTCAGCCGACTGTACATTTACTCCCCTGGTCATTGAGTCATTGGCCTACAATATTGAGCACTGCTAACATATGGCGCAATCATGCAGCCACAGTAGTCTGGCGAGTGACCCTCACAGGTACCCATTTTAGCCCCTGGGTGGAGAGGAGGTGCAGTTGGAGACACGGAAAAGCATCTTTGAAATTTCAGGGAGGGACCGGGATTTGAACTCCTGACCTCCGGACTGATAGTCAAGCACATTTATAATGACTAAACCACCGCAAACCACAATATATATTTGTGTCACCTGCCGAGAGGCAGTGTGTGACTTAGGGATCACTTTTCCGTCGTTTGTCTGTCTGTCCGTCCGTCTGTCTGTCCGTCACACTTTCTTTTTAGCTCACCAAAGCACAAAGTGCTCAGGGTGAGCTTTTGTGATCGCCCGTTGTCCGTGGGTGTGAGTCGTCCGTCGTTCGTCGTCAACAATTTTAACCTTTAAAAATCTTCTCCTCGGAATCTACAGGGATCTCAACTTTCATCTTTGGCACATAGCATCATATTCAGGTCCTCTACTAAAGTTATATAAATTATGCCCCTTGTGTCAAAATTGACCCCGCCCCAGGGGTGCCTTGTTTTCAATAGAAACATATAGTAAAACTTTGAAAATCTTCTCCTCTGAAGCCAGAAGGTTCTCAGCTTTCATAATTGGCACATAGCATCATGTTCAGGTCCTCTACAAAAGTTATATAAATTATGGCCCTGGGGTCAAAATTGGCCCCGCCCCGGGGGTGGGCAGTTTTCAATAGAATCATATAGTGCAAAGTATGAAAATCTTCTCCTCTGAAACTGGAAGGTTCTCAGCTTCATATTTAGCACATATCATCATGTTCAGGTCCTCTACAAAAGCTATATAAATATTGGCCCCGCCCCAGGGGTGGGCAGTTTTCAATAGAAACAAATAGTGAAATCTTTGAAAATCTTCTCCTCTGAAACTGGAAGGCTCTCAGCTTTCATATTTGGCACATAGCATCATGTTCAGGTCCTCTACATAAGTTACATTATTTATGGCCCTGGGGACAAAATTGGCCCCGCCCCAGGGGTGGGCAGTTTTCAATAGAAACAAATAGTGAAATCTTTGAAAATCTTCTCCTCTGAAACTGGAAGGCTCTCAGCTTTCATATTTGGCACATAGCATCATGTTCAGGTTCTCTACAAACATTATATAAATAATGGTCTCGGGGTCAAAATTGGCCCCGCCCCAGGGGTGGGCAGTTTTCAATAGAAACAAATAGTAAAATCTTTGAAAATCTTCTCGTCTGAAACTGGAAGGCTCTCAGCTTTCATATTTGGCACATAGCATCATGTTCAGGTGGTCTACAAAAGTTATATAAATAATGGTCTCGGGGTCAAAATTGGCCCCGCCCCAGGGATGGGCCATTTTCAATAGAAACAAATAATGAAATCTTTGAAAATCTTCTTCACTGAAACTGGAAGGCTCTCAGCTTTCATATTTGGCACAGAGCATCATGTTCAGGTCCTCTACAAAAGTTATATAAATAATGGTCTCGGGGTCAAAATTGGCCCTGCCATAGGACAGGGCAGTTCTCAATAGAAACATATTGAGAAAACTTTGAAAATCTCCTCTGGTTGTCTGGTGAGCGCTTCAGGGCCATTCTGGCCTTCTTGTTTTGGCTGTCATTTCTAAACTAATCATTATACAGCTTTCAAATTTCACAAGCATGATAAGAGGAAGTGTCATGCACAAGGGCCACAACTCTAGCATCAATAGGTTTTTGAGTTATTCCCCTTTTTGATATTAACAATAAGTTTTTGTGTCAGCTGCGAGCAGGTGACACATGTGTTCCTCCGAACACTCTTGTTTTAAATAATGTTTATGAAAATCAAGCAAGCTCTTATTGAATTGTTTCTGTAAAATTTTAGGAGGAAGGTACTACTATTGGAAAGAACAGGAAAATAATTGAGGCGTTCAAAAAACTACTGAAGAAATCTGGAAATGAGGTTGTGGCTGAAATGCTGCAGAGAAGAGAGAATGAAGGTGAGAAACTAGAATAGACAATATGTAAAAAATGTTTTTTATTTGGCTTTAATTATTATTATAACATTTGCAAACAGTTTTGATACAGATGAAATTTAAAATAATAATTGGCATCCTATCTTAATCCAAATTATATCTCCCACCACATAGTGGTGTGGGAGACATATTGATTTACTCCTTTCCGTCAATCCGTCAGTCCATCCATTTGTCCATCCATCCGTCTTTCACATAATCTTGTCCGCTCACTTATTCTAAAAGTTCTCACCCAGAGTGCTTTTCGTTAAATTGTGACAGAGTTCAACGAGTTAGGGACTATGGCATTCCTTTAATGCTCACATAACTTATTACTTCGAATATGAGAAAAATATGTTTTGTGGATAAAACCTTATGAAAGATCTTATTTCTCTGAATTCTAAATTATTCTTCAATTTAAGCTCACCAGAGCACAAAGTGCTCAGAGTGAGCTATTGTGATTGCCTGATGTTCATCGTCTGTCAGTGTGCGTCGATCGTCGTCTGTCGTCAACAATTTGAGTGAGTGTCTCTTATTGCTTTCACCACTGACTGATAGTAACTGCTTACTTACAGACAGTCATTTTAAGCTCCACTTTTTAGCTCACCAGAGCACAAAGTGCTCAGGGTGAGCTTTTGTGATCGCCTGATGTCCGTCGTGCGTCGGCGTGCGTCGTTCGTCGTCAACAATTTGAACCTTTAAAATTCTTCTCCTCTGAATCTACAGGGTTCTCAGCTTTCATCATTGGCACATAGCATCATCTGTAGGTCCTCTACAAAGTTATATAAATTATGTCCCTGGGGTCAAAATTGGCCCCGCCCCAGGGGTGCATTGTTTTCTATAGAAACATATAGTGAAAACTTTGAAAATCATCTCCTCTGAAACTGGAAGGTTCTCAGCTTTAATATTTGGCACATAGCGTCATGTTCAGGTCCTCTACAAAAGATGTATAAATTATGCTCCTGTGGTCAAAATTGGCTACACCCCAGGGTGGCCAGTTTTCTAGCAAACTTGAAGCTGACTGCACTTTTAAGCATCTTATCTTTACTCATAAAGAGGTCATCAGGTCAAGCAGTAGAGAGGGGATGACCAGTGGCTATTTTTAGTGCACCTGTATTGCTGATAGTGGAGTGATAGTCCAGTCTGTCTTAACCCTTTGCCTGTTCTGTGTTTAATATTAAATTGAATGCCTATTGCATATTCATGAACAAAATAGTTAAAATGAAGTATGGAAGGTGGAACATTGTAGCCATTTTTTTTTCCAAATTTCACAACCTACTGAATATTCATAGACAAAATAGTTATAATGAAATATAGTAGGTAGAACATTGTAGCCATTTTAGAAACTAAAGGAACAGGTCTATCAGATTCCATTAACAAACACAGCAGACCCTGATCAGATGGCTCCTATAGGAGGCATCTAATCTGGGTCTACTCATTTTTCAAATGTGTGAAAACACGTTTCTATGAGGGAAGGGTTAATTAATAATAGTGATTGGCATTATGACATTATTATAACCTGCCCTGCAGTTCAGAAGAAGGGTAAATCATGTAAAGGCTACAGAATTCATGGTTCCGCGATCGGTTATTTTTGACCAATCAGAGAACGGCATTAAATTCTGTCCGAACCACCGCGTCACTATCCGCCATATTTAACCACAAACATTCGTAACTACCTTCGTAACTGAGTTAGACATAAGACAAGTTTTTAAACGTCGGAAATTCATAACATAATAACACATATAAATCCATATGCCATTATAAAAATACAATTATAATTCCCGATGTCATTATTTTTCACATCGCGTATTCATCGCGTAAAGGGCTAATCTTGCCTAGAAGAGCCTAGCTTTCATGTGTTAACAGCTTGGATTCTGATTACCTTGGTGTCTACCCTCGGTCAATATCTACTCAAATCGGGAGTAGATCTACAGAAACAATTGCAACATATCAGAGTTTAAGCAGACATCAGTTTTAACCCTTTCCTTCATATAAACGCATTTTCATGCATTTGCAAACAGAGTAGACCCAGATCAGACATTAGGAGCCGTCTGATCAGGGTTTGCTCTGTTTGCTTTTAATATGATATAGATATGATTCTATAGTTTTTGTCAAACAAAAAAATCTTTGAAAAGGTAACAAAAAAACAACAGCTAATAAACATTCACAACGTCGGTATTTCTTACAGGAATAATGAAAAGGGAAATGGTTAAAGCAGGATAACAGTTATAAATTTCCGCACAAAAGATATTTTGTGATACATGACATTCCAGTCTATTCTTTTTAACCTGTTATTCATTTAAAATTATAAACACTTTTCACGATTTTGCAAATAGAGTAGACCCAGATCAGACAGCTGATGTTATATGTAGAAGCTGTCTAATGAGAGTCTGCTCTGTTTCCATATGAAATTAAATCTAGATCTGATTCTATAGCGTTTGTCTTCGCATGAAAATTGGCATAACGAATATTCTTGAAGTGATCGTGTCATGCATAGGCCTAGTGTTAATTAGAAAAAGATAGCCCAAATTGTGAAACATGTATTATGTACAAACAATTTTGTTGAGACGGAAGAATGTAAATGTTTTACTAGCTTATTAGAAACTAGCTTAACCATTTGAATGGTGAATCTTCTATATAAAAAAATCCATCATTGTTAACCCATTCCCTCATAGGCTAATTTTAGATCCAACCATTTTGAATAAATCTACCGAATAGAAGAATTTACTAGAGAAATTTGAGGGAAAGTTTAGAATAGTGTAGTTTTGAAACCATTGTCTTGTGAGCAAATACTCTATTTATCACAATGGTTTCAAAAAGTGACTTTTTCAGGGGCGTCAATAATAGGGAATGGGTTAAATGGTAGTTCTAGTAAAGTCCATTCAGTATGAACAAGATGGATCTTCTAAAGTGTTTTGAATGACTTTAAAATAAATCAAAGATCTAATTTGTTCAATGCAAATGAATTTAACTATAAAAAATATATATATCATTATTTTTCATATGTTCTGTTCAGTTATTTTAGTGTGTGTGTGTAATTCCTGTAATAAAGTATGCTTTGACACATCACTGGGGATTAGCACCCCAACCGTGCATGTACAGCTATAGCCAAAAGGACGCTGATTTACACATCAATGAACACAGATTAAACATGTGCGAACCGTTAGTCACACGATTGCATAAAATTACGTAATATTTTATGACACCCATGGTCACTTTTGGTACAGCTCGGGGTGTTAAATAAAAGCATAATACGTGTATATAGATAAATGGCTTATCTCTTAACTGATCACAAAAATAATGGTACTTATAGCGACCTGCAAAACTTGCAGCCATTTGCGATCCACGAACTTAGTTCAAATCGAGGTAATGAAAGGTACACTTAAGAAGTTAAGATATGACTGCAATAAAAAATAAATTCAAATGTAAATTCTATACTCATACCCTACAGTACATGAACAACATGAGTCGTCCACAGTGTCTCCTTTTATAAGGAGGTGTAGTTTATGCTGTGGGTTTTTTTTTCGCATAGAAGGCCAGCATCAAATCATTAAACAAATTTCTTCATTTCCGTCCGACACTTTAACATCGTGAATGTAACCTTGCGTGTAATAATTAAAATTCTTCTCCAGGACCTTTTTTTTAATAAGGGTTTAGCAATCGGCAGAAAAGATACAGATATATTATCAGGTATTTTGGCCAGAGAATCTGACACTGGCCTCTTCTCTGCATCTGTATCCGCCATTTTGTGCGAAAGCTTGTGGTGATTAGCAACAGTAACCAATGTGGGCGGAGCTTATCTTTTCTCGCGGAACCATGAATGCCAAATTAAAGATTTTAAATAAATTATGAAATAATTTTTAACATGAAATTGTATTACTTGAAAATATTAAGTTCAACTTATGAATATGAATTTATTATGAAGTTACATATGTGTTAGATCAGAATCCAAACTCTGTGCTGTTTTCAGTCAAATTATGCTCAGCAGTGATAGGGTTTCTGTCATCTGTAATCTGTTTGTCTGAAAAATTAACACTTTCCATGGCCCTCTTGTCTGTAGAAACGTATAGTGAAAACTTTGAAAATCTTCATTTCTGAATCTACAGGGTATTTGGCACATAGCACCATTTTCCGGTCCTCTACAAAAGTTATATAAATTATGCCCCTTGGGTTAAAATAGGCCCCACCCCAGGGGTGGTCAGTTTTCAATAGAAACATATAGTGCAAACTTTGAAAATTTTCTCCTTTGAAACTGGAATGTTCTCAGATTTCATAGTTGGCACATAGTTTCATATTTAGGTCATCTGCAAAAGTTATATAAATTGTGTCCCAGGGGTCAAAATTGGCACCGCCCCAGGGACAGTCAGTTTTCAATAGAAACATATCTGATTGTCTGGTGAGCGATGTCAGGGCCAATCTGGCCCTCTTGTTCCAAAAGTTGAGCTATTGTCATGACCCTCTCGTTGACGTCGGCGTTGGTTAACCTTTTTAGCTCATCAGAGCACACTGTGCTCAGGGTGAGCTATTGTGATCGCCTGATGTCCGTCGTCCGTTGGCGTGCATCGTCCGTCGTCAACAATTTGAACATTTAAAAATCTTCTCCTCTGAATCTACAGGGTTCTCAGCTTTCATCTTTGGCACATAGCATCATATTTAGGTCCTCTACGAAAATTGTATAAATTATGCCCCTGGGGTCAACATTGGCCCCGCCCAAGGGGTGCTTTGTTTTCAATAAAAACATATAGTAAAACTTTGAAAATCTTCTCCTCTGAAACTGGAAGAATCTCAGCTTTCATACTTGGCACATAGTATCATGTTTAGGTCCTCTACAAAAGTTATATAAATTATGTCCCTTGGATCAAAATTGGCCCAACCCCAGGGGTGGCTAGTTTTCAATAGAAACATAAAGAGAAAACTTCTTTTTCTCTGAAACTGGAAGGTTCTCAGCTTTCATATTTGGCACATATCATCATGTTCAGGTACTCTACAAAAGATATGTAAATTATGTCCCTGGGGTCAAAATTAGCCCCACCCCAGGGGTAGCCAGTTTTCAATAGAAACATATAGTGCAAACTTTGAAAATCTTCTTCTCTGAAACTGGAAAGTTCTCAGCTTTCATATTTGGCGGATAGCATCATGATCAGGTCTTCTACAAAAGTTATATAACTTATGCCCCTGGGGTCAAAATTGGCCCCGCCCAGTGGATGCCTTGTTTTCAATAGAAACATATAATAAAACTTTCAAAATCTTCTCTTCTGATTGTCTGGTGAGAGATATCCGGGCAATTCTGGCCCTCTTGTTCTTAATTGCTGAACATCTTGTCATTTTTAGCTCACCAGAGCACAAAGTGCTCAGGGTGAGCTTATGTGATCGCCTGATGTCTGTCGTGTGTTGTTCGTCGTTCGTCGTCAACAATTTGAACCTTTAAAAATCTTCTCCTCTGAATCTACAAGGTTCTTAGCTTTCATCTTTGGCACATAGCATCATCTGTAAATCCTCTACAATTTTTTTCTATAAATTATGCCCCGAGGGTCAAAATTGGCCCCACCACAGGGGTGTCTTGTTTTCTGTAGAAACATATAGTAAATCTTTGAAAATCTTCCCCTCTGAAACTGTAAGGCTCATAGCATCATGTTCAGGTCCTCTCCAAAGGTATTTATATCATGCTCCTGGGATCAACATTGGCCCCGCCCCAGGGTTGGCCAGTTTTCAATAGAAACATATAGTGAAAACTTTGAAAATCTTCTCTGAAACTAGAAGGTTCTCAGCTGATGAATTTGGCACATAGCATCATTTTCAGATCCTCTACAATAGTTAAATAAAATTTGCCCCAGGGGTCAAAATTGGACCTGCCCCTTGTTTCCTGTAAAAGCATATACATGTAGTAAAACTTTGAAAATCTTTTCCTCTGAAACTTAAGGGTTCTCAGCTTTCATATTTGGCACATATCATCATGTTCAGGTCCTCTACTAAAGTTATATAAATTATGGACCAAAATTGGCCCACCCCAGGGGTAGCCAGTTTTCAATAGAAACATATAATGAAAACTTTGAAAAACTTCTCCTCTGAATCTACAGGGTTCTCAGCTTTCATATTTGGCACATATAATTATGTTCAGGTCCTCCTCAAAAGTTATATAAATTATGGCCCTGGGGTGAAAATTGGCCCCACCCCAGGGGTAGCAAGTTTTCAATAGAAACATATAGTGCAAAGTTTGAAAATCTTCTCCTCTGAAACTGGAAGGTTCTCAGCTCTCATATTTGGTACATAGCATCATGTTCAGGTCCTCTTCTAAAGTTATATAAATTATGCCCCTGGGGTTAAAATTGGCCCCGCCAGAGGGGTATCCAGTTTTCAAAAGAAACATATAGTGAAAACTTTGAAAAACTTCTCCTCTGAATCTACAGGGTTCTCAGCTTTCATATTTAGCACATATAATTATGTTCAGGTCCTCTACACAAGTTATATAAATTATGGCCCTGGGATGAAAATTGGCCCCGCCCCAGAGGTAGCCAGTTTTCAATAGAAACATAAAGTGAAAACTTTGAAAAACTTCTCCTCTGAATCTACAGGGTTCTCAGCTTTCATATTGGCACATATAATTATGTTCAGGTCCTCTTCAAAAGTTATATAAATTATGGCCCTGGGGTGAAAATTGGCCCCGCCCCAGGGGTAACCAGTTTTCAATAGAAACATATAGTGCAAAGTTTCAAAATCTTCTCCTCTGAAACTGGAAGGTTCTCAGCTTTCATATTTGGTACATAGCATCATGTTCAGATTCTCTTCTAAAGTTATATAAATTATGCCCCTGGGGTTAAAATTGGCCCCGCCCCAGGGGTAGCCCAATAGAAACATATAGTAGTAGTATAGAATGGGTTAAAATAGTCCCCAGCCACATAAATTAGCTGCCACATTTTTAGCTCACCAGAGCACAAAGTGCTCAGGGTGAGCTTTTGTGATCGCCAGATGTCTGTCGTCCGTCGGCGTGCGTCGTGCGTCGTCCGTCGTCGGGCGTCAACAATTTGAACCTTTAAAAATCTTCTCCTCTGAATCTACAGGGTTCTCAGCTTTCATCTTTGGTACATAGCATCACCAATAGGTCCTCTACAAGTGTTATATAAATTATGCCCCTGGGGTCAAAATTGGCCCCGCCCCAGGGGTGGGAAGTTTTCAATAGAAACATATAGTAAAACTTTGAAAATCTTCTCCTCTGAAACCAGAGGGTTATTAGCTATCATATTTGGCACAAAGCATCATGGTCAGGTCCTCTACAAAATTTATATAAATTATGACCCTGGGGTCAAAATTGGCCCCGCCCCAGGGGTGGGCAGTTTTCAATAGAAACAAATAATGAAATCTTTGAAAATCTTCTCCTCTGAAACTGAAAGGCTCTCATCTTTCATATTTGGCACAGAGCAGCATATTCAGGTCCTCTACAAAAGTTATATAAATTAAGGCCCTGCGGTCAAAATTGGACCCGCCCCAGGGGTGGGCAGTTTCCAATAGAAATATATAGTGAAAACTTTGAAAATCTTCTCCTCTGAAACTAGAAGGTTCTCAGCTTTCATATTTGGCATTTAGCATCATGTTCAGGTCCTCTACAAAAGTTATATAAATTATGGCCCTGGGGTTAAAATTAGCCCCGCCCCAGGGGTGGGCAGTTTTCAATGGAAACAAATAGTGAAATCTTTGAAAATCTTCTCCTCTGAAACTGGAAGGCGCTTAGCTTTCATATTTGGCACAGATCATCATGTTCATGTCCTCTACAAAAGTTATATAAATTATGCCCCTGGGGTCAAAATTGGGGCCGCCCCAGGGGTGGGAAGTTTTCAATAGAAACATATAGTAAACCTTTGAAAATCTTCTCCTTTGAAATCAGAAGTTTCTCAGCTTTCATATTTGGCACATAGCATCATGTTCAGGTCCTCTACAAGTGTTATATTAATTATGCCCCTGGGGTCAAAATTGGCCCCGCCCCAGGGATGGGCAGTTTTCAATAGAAAAAATAGTGAAATCTTTGAAAATCTTCTCCTCTGAAACTGGAAGGCGCTCAGCTTTCATATTTGGCACATAGCATCATGTTCAGGTCCTCTACAAAAGTTATATTAATTATTGCCCTGGGGTCAAAATTGTCCCCGCCCCAGGGGTGGGCAGTTTTCAATAGAAACAAATATTGAAAACTTTGAAAATCTTCTCCTCTGAAACTGAAAGGTTCTCAGCTTTCATATTTGGCACATAGCATCATGTATAGGTCCTCTACAAAAGTTATATGAATTATGGCCCTGGGGTCAAAATTGACCCCGCCCCAGGGGTGAGTATTTTTCAGCAGAAACATATAGAGAAAACTTTGAAAATCTTCTCCTCTGAAACTGAAAGGTTCTCAGCTTTAATATTTGGCTCATAGCATCATGTTCAAGTCCTGTAAAAAAGTTATATATATTACGCCCCTGGGGTCAAAATTGGACTGCCCCAGGGCCGGCTAGTTTTCTATAGAAACATATAGTGAAAACTTTGAAAATCTTCTCCTCTGATTGTCTGGTGAGCGCTTCAGGGCCATTCTGGCCCTCTTGTTTAGTTTTGGTGTGTATCTCTCGACTGTCACCCGATTGTCATCGCTAAGCGTCTACATTAGAGCTAAAAGGTCCTATCTAAGAGTTCTGATTTAAACCTGCGCAGCGACAATCGTAATAATTATTTTCACCGAGGTTTTTGGTTTTTGCACCGACCTACATGTAAATGTATACATGCAGTTAAGCATACTCCAGCGCGATTCAACATCCAGCAATCGACTTCACAGAACAAATACTTAGGATAATAATTCATGTACATTTAAAAGTTAGACTTTCAACAGAATATTTATGCATTTCGTAACTTATTACTTTGACAATACATGTAGTATAAAACAAAATAGATTAAAAAATCCATCAAACTCTGGTTAACTTCGCCAGAAGAGGCTAATACTGAAGGGTTTTAACTCGCTATATTCACTCTACAACTTTCGAATTTTGTCCGTTCGTGCTATGAAATATCTCCTCCCATTGTTTATTATTTTCGATTATTTTATCCTGCCATCACAACACAACTGCGTGTGAAAAAAAGTACACGTACATAGACCATCAGTATCTTATCTAGAGAGCCGGGAGAGGCATGTAGAAAACTAAGAATTTATTACTTCAAATCGCGACAGCGTTTCTGGTGAAAATGTACAGATATTTGTATTAGATCTGATACTTCATCTTAATATGTTTTGTTGGAAATGTGTGAAATAAAGGAACGATACTCATTGATATCATGGATTATAGAAAATATCTTAAAAGTTTGTATTTCGATGCGAATGGTCCAGCTTCATTTACCTCTCCCGAAAAACTGTATAAAATTGTTAAGAAACAAGGACAATATAAAATATCTCGGAAAAAGATTAAACAGTGGTTACAAGAACAAGACGTGTACACCCTCCATAGAGACATAAAGAGAAAATTCACCAGGAGGAGGATAATAACATCGGGTGTTGATATACAGTGGGGTGCAGATTTAGCAAGCGTATCAAATACATCCAAATATAACGACGGCATTAATTATTTGCTAGTGGTTACGGATATTTTTTCTAAATACCTGTTTGCGGAACCCTTGAAAACTAAGTGAGCAAAGGAAGTCAAAGAAGCGTTTGCACATATTTGATGTAAAGGACGTTGTCCCCAAATACTGCAAACGGACAAAGGTGGAAAATTTAACAACAGATTGTTTAAAGAAAATCTGTGCAAAAACGGTATCACCTATTTCACTTCTCAAAACGAAGATATCAAGGTTTCTCCCGTTGAAAGGATTATTCGCAGTTTGCGAAACAAGATGCACAAAATGTTTCAGGCTAACAGAAGTTACAGATATTTAGAAGATTTGCAACTCTCGTGGATAGCTACAATTTGACACTGCACAGAAGTCTCCCTGATAGCATGTCTCCAGCGGATGTTAGTAAGGAGAACGAAGCGGTGGTTTGGGATTACATGTATAATAAAGACAGACCCTTATCTGTTGCTTCAATCAAAACTAACACAAGTTTCGAGTATAATGTGGGCGACTTGGTTAGGCTCGGGTATGTAAAATATCCATTCCAGCGAGACTATCAGCAGAAATGGACATCAGAGATATTTAAAATTTCAAACCGTTCTGTAAAACAAGGCATTCCAGTTTACAATGTTATGGACATGGCGAATGATGAACTTTCTGGTACATTTTATCCAGAAGAATTAGAATTGATTGATAAGGACGAGAATGCTTTATGGATCATTGAAAAGGTTATTCGAAATCGAAAACGCAACGGCGTTTATGAATGTCTTGTAAAGTACGAAGGATGGCCAGATAAGTTTAACTCTTGGGTGAGAAAAGACGACATTGAAACTATTGACGCAAAGTAAACATGTCCTATTACATGATATTTCAAAGTGACAAGAATTTAGAATATTTTCCGGAAAATAAACCGTACAAGTTTAAAATAAAGTTACAACAGAATATCGACCTGAATGGCACCTGGAAAGTAGCTCTGACGGAGATAACGTTGTTAGATAATATCAAAAAGGAAGATGCATTGTATATATATTCAAGTATAATTATGTGGTGAGAGTTTCATAAACGGAGTAAAAGCCCCACTATTAAGGAGACTAGTTGCGAGTGATGCGAGAAATACCATAGTTTCGCCATTTTATTATGTTCCAGTGATAAGATCGGAGCTCAGTGAACTCGATTTTGAATTAAAAGACCAACACGGATCTGAAGCGAAATATTTGCATCATCCACTTACTCTTGTTGTACATCTGACATCATCTTCGGTCGACATTGTGTAAAGTCTTTCAACAGGGCGGAAAAAATATGAATCGAAATCAGCTATACACTCCAAATGTAGAAAAATGGATCAAATATTACGAATCTATCGGGACACCTGAACACCCTTATTATTCTAACGCTGTTAAGAAATCTAGCACAACTGCCACTACACTCAAGAAAATAAGTGGAAGTAGGATCAGTCCAATTGAAACCTCTTCTCAACAGATATCGAAGGATAAAACAGGTGAATTTAAAGTTGAGCTAATCTCGCCAGCTCAGCAAGTTGTTGAACAAGCTGCTAGTGAACTAAAACGGGAAAAGGGTATAAAACGAGGACATCGGTCTTGTCCTAAACAGTCAAGCAAGCGCAGTCGCCAGAAAAAGTCTTCGTTCAGAGAAAGTGATGGCGGCAATCAGATATGAAAACATGGATGAAGCTCAACCGACTGAACTAGATCTGTTTTCTATTGCCCTAACCCAAACTGCCGTTGAGAAAATATATTTTCAACAAATACTACCGATCGGACAAATTACAGATACTTCTCCAATTCAGTTTATAGTAAGCGGACAAAATGGGATGGAATATATTGACACTAGACGAAGTTTCATGAGTATAAAAGCTAGGATTGTACATCAGGACGGAAGCCCTATTTCCAATAGTGAATATATCGGCCCGGTGAATCTTGCTGCTCACGCTTTGTTTGAACAAGTAGATGTTACAGTACAAGGAAAGTTTATTACTTCATCGACCGGAAACTATCCGTTCAAGGCGTACTTACAAACTTTATTGAAGTATGGTAATGACTCGAAATCATCACAGTTAACATCGCAGTGTTACTATAAAGATACTGCCGGACATATAGACGACAATGATGGGAAAACTGGTGGTAACGATGGATTAAAAACTCGTACGGCATTGTTCGCCGAAAGCAAAAAAGTTCACATGATCGCACCTATAATGCATGACGTGTTTCAATTAGATCGGTACATGCTTAATCAAACAGCCATGAACATAAAATTCTACAGAGCTAAACCAGAATTCTATCTAACGACGGACACTTTAATGCCAAACTACAAAATCGTCATTGATGAAATGGTTTTGAACATGTGCAAAATACAAGTGAACCCTGCAGTCGTGTATTGTCATAGTCAGAAACTAGAGAAAACAAATGCCAAGTATCCGTACATTAAAAGTTAGATTAGCCGCTATATCGCAAGGTCAGGTTAATTTTAACATCGATAATGTATGTCAAGGAATAAGACCTAACAGGATCGTCGTAGCTTTTGCAAACAGCCAGTCCGTATCCGGTTCGTATCATACATCGCCGTGGAACTTTCAAGGATTTGGCCTGACAGAACTAACTGTAGCTGTTGATAATATTCCTGTTCTGGGCAACCCACTGAGATTAAATTTCGATCCGAAAAGCGGAACAGATACCGCCGAGGCGTTTCATTGCCTGTTTGAAACGACCGGGAAATGGATGAAAGATGAAGGAAATCAAATGACACAGACGGATATTGCTAACGGGTTTGCTGTGTATGCATTTAACATTGAGCCTGTTTACCATGACAGAAATTATTTGACTTTAGTGAAACAGGGAATAATTAGAGTAAGCGCTAATTTCGCCAACCCTTTACCAACCCCAGTCAAGTGTGTCATATACACAGAAGGAGTCGGTTATTTCGAAGTGAATCAGGCAAGAGATGTGATTGTGTACCAGTAAATTACATACACGGTGCTCATATTCTCTTTTAAAATGACAGTATGTTTTCTGTAAATTATACATTATTACATTGTCTTCATGTATTATACTGAAATTATTATATTTTTATTATTGTTAATTGTTTGTTTGTTTTCCTGTACACCCCTTTTCCCAAATATTTGTTGCGCTAGTTTTTATTCCTGGTATAAATATAAGTTCGAATCTAGTTCACTCGCATTGTGTTTGGAGAGTTAGTTCAAACAGACATAAATATGAATTCAGAAAGTACTACTGCTCGAGAGAGCATGGAAAATACGGACGGACTTACTGTTATTAATTCATTCATCGAAGAAAATCGGGTTTCTGGAAAAAAGCATCTTCGAAAACGATATTCCAAACTCATAAAATGGGTCGGCGCTATATTATTACTTTTCTGTAGTACTTCCATTCCGGGAATACTCATCATGCATCAGGAAAATGGACAACACTCGGCCGTTTTAGATTACAAAGTTGAAGTAGATCAGAACGAGACGGCTTGTGTATTTATTAAGCAATATGATGTTTACCACGGTACGTACGTTACTGTGTGTAATAGGTACGGCGTGGTGGTGCTGGATATAAGACGATTCATTAACGACACCGCATCTATAATTGGCATACAGCTTAGCGAAAGACAGTGGAACAGACTGAAGCAAGTGTGGCCTTTGGTAGATAAAAGTATATTAGAAGCACGTACATATTGGAGAGATTTAAAAGTTTTGAAATACAAATACGAAAACTGACCTAAAGAGAACACTTCGAGGGCTTGGTGCAAAACTATTCTAACTCCTTCACAAAGTGAAGGAGTTAGAATAGTTTTGCACCAAGCCCTCGACTTGCAAATAGCAAATTTAGTTTTTTAAGTGATATGGCTTGGTATGAATCGCAATCATTACTTCCATTCGAAAGCCCATGTACGATTACATTAGTTGCCGCATCAAATGGAGGAAAGACTTCTTTTGTACAGAGACTTCTAAGAAATTCGAAAGGCATGTTTACCGAAGATTTATCGACTATTGTGTATTGCTATGGAAGTACATGGCAGCCGATATTTGACGATATGCTCCGAAGTAAGCCGGATATGATATTCAAAGAAGGACTTCCGACCGAAAACGAACTTGAATTATTTTCTAAAGACCCGAAACACTCATGCCTCATAATCGACGACTTGATGTCAGAAATAAATGGGGCACACAAAAGTATCGAGAAACTCTGGACGGTTCATTCGCATCATTTAAGAGTGTCAATTATTTACCTGGCTCACAACATGTATCAGAAGTCCCCGTCAGCTAGAACAATAAGTCTTAATACTCAATATTATGTTTTGTTTAAGAACCACAGAGATGTTCAACAAATTCAGTATTTCGGCAGACAGATATACGGAAATAAAAGCGGATTTTTCAATAAAGCATATCAGTTAGCTACGGCGCGCCCTTGGGGTTACTTGATAGTGGATTTAAACAGCAAATCGGAAGATAAATACAGACTTAGAACTAATATTTTTCCGAACGAAGATACCATCGTCTTCACGTCTGAATAAAGCTGACACACAATGACTGATATTTTGAAAAAAGAGGCGCAGTTTCTTGTTTATTTCGTTAAACTGAATGACACCGAGAGAAAGGGGATTGCGAAATACCTAACAAAATCCCAAGTATTAGCTATCAGCCAAATTATACTTAACGCCATAAAAGGAAGTTTTAAAATCAACAAATCAGATTTATCTGAACTTAAGCGACACCGAAAATCGCTGTACGATATCGCAGAGAAGAAAACTTCTTTACAGCAAAAGAGGACTTTAATAGCCAGGAGGATTCGTCAAGTCAACGTGATTTTGAAAGAGGGGTTAAAGTGGATTCCGAAATAACTGTTGTGGATATGTCGGCAAAAGAACTCGTACTTGTACCGAAGCAAAAATACAATGTGTTGATTGAGAAAAAGTCGCCGGAAACTGTATCCATTCAAACGCAAACCGATGAGGAAAAGCTACCAGAAGTAAAAGAGAATGATATAATCAGTGCGGATTTGGAACTGAAACATGTGGACAATAAACTAAGTGATAGTATTAATAACATTCATGCAATTCGATCAAAAACTTGGAATACTATTCCTGGTGTACGACTTAAACCAATAAAAAAGATTTCTAGAAAATCTTTTAAGTGGATTCCGTACTAATATACATTACAGGATGAACAAATTAACACGCAGACACATTTATAGGTTGTGTATTTTAATAGAATATTCATATAGATATATACATGGTTATATCGCATGTACTTAATACTGCTCAAAGAACGTTGAGTATTTCTATGCTTTTTGTTAAGTATCTACGGTGAATATTAGGAAAAGAAACTTAAGAGGCAAATACAATTTACGACGTTCTTTGAGCACTCTAACATCTAATGAAAAATAATTTTCACTTATATATTTACAATTTACAACGTTTTCAATAAATAATGTATAAAACTGATATGCGTTTGTTATTGCACTGACATAAGCACATGAAATTATTGCAACAACCCATTCTGTCTCACCGCCTCCTTCTTTCACTGTCTTTGTATCTCTCTCTGTCTCTCTCTCTCACTCTGCAAAAGTTTCCCGGTATTTTCTGATTTGTTTTTCCTCGGTTTATTGGTTGCAAAATATTAAACGGAATACAAATATGCTATTATCTATTCATATAAGTAAAGTATCTATAAAACGTTCTAACTCTTTTTCGTTTTGTTGCAGTTCCTGTTTGTATTTGTTGATATGTTTCAACACGATATCTAAAGGTTTCGTATGAATACCGTCTGGTAATACCAACCTTTTGCAATAAAAATAATTAAAAGCTTGCTTAGGTTGTATGTAAGTAAACACTTTATTGTTAAAACATCTGATTCCTCTGTTTACGGCTGTGACCGGGATTTGGCTGTTAAGTACATCATTGAACTTATCGGAAGGATCCTGAAACTGATTGTTGACTTCTTTTAAACTATATTTAATCGACATGTCGGTGTCTTCATTAAGCGCTACGTAAGATTTCGAACAAAGACCAATAATTTTAGTGTCAAAATTCAATTTCATCAGACCCGGGGTTCTCGTATCGTGTTTATTGTGTTCTTTACAACATTCCCTTGGGAACCATACAGTTTAAAAGTCATCTCCTGTAAAACCGTCTTTGCAATTATCCATTACATGTTTGTCAAATACAGGCAGCAACTCTGGCCGAATGCAATCTCTGAGATTATTTTCAGCTAAGCCGAAGTAGCAGGAATCGGTGTCCATCTCCGCCATTTCAAACTTTTCTCTACCCACAAACTTCATAAGAAAGTCGTAATAAAATGACAGCATATGTAATTTGGCGTATTGCAATATCATATACCCCAGATACACCGGGGAATTAATCGTTATATTGACATTAGCGAACTCGCTTTCAAACATATCGTCACCCAGCTCGGTTAATTGCTTGAATCTTGGATTGTTTATTGCGTGGCAAGCTTTCCTAAATCCTTCAAAGTATTTTATCTTCTGAAACTTTTCTCGGTTTATGATCGTACCACCGAAAGCTGAATTCCCTATTAATTTTGACAGTGAACTTTTGAGCTCTTGAGACTTGTCAATATCGCCTTCGCGTCTGTCATTGGTTACCGTATCAACAAAGTCTTTAAAGCAGGATATTTTAGAGAATTCCACGACCTGGTATATGTAGGTAACTAAAAGACCATGTTCTATGTACCATTTTAAAAGTGGAGAAGACAGCAAGATACCCTCAGCTTTCATCCCTCCGACTAAAAGGGTACGGGGTTTCATTGAAAGGCCGTATGTTTAAACGTGTTTTTGCATATGTTCGCCAATGGACGCGAAGTCAACTTCGGTGGTACAAAACAAGGGACACATTTCTTCAAAATATTGAGCGGGGTTAAATCCGTTTCTGGTTTATATTCTACCTGTTCCCAACTATCTGGCACTTGAATATCAACTTCAATGAACCCAAACAACTGTTCTTGAATGACAGCGTCCAGGATTTGAGTCTCTTGCAAGCAACACTTCTTTTGACGGTGAAAAGAGGGATATCGTTGCTCGATAAAAAACCGCATGTCGTCATTTTCTTTCAGTTCTTTTCTATAATCGCACTCCCAAATACAAACAATTTCAAAACCGCGTTTTCGTAAATACTCTAAACGTTCTTCGGTTCTTTTAAATCGTTGTTTGTGCTGGTCTGAATCTTTCGATGATATACAAGAATGACCATGAAAATAGCACCCTAAAATTTCATACAAAATGCCTGTATCCGAATCGTAACCATCCACAAGGTATGGTCCTATTCTTTTTTCATTCGCAGAATTCATTTTATGTTTGATATTAACGTCCTGCGAATTATTTAACCATTCCATCCAATCAAACATTGCAGTGAACCTGTTAGTCGTTTTTGTAGGTTTAAAATTGTTTTCTTTCTTGCGTCTGATATAATTCCCGCGTGGCATGGGCTGGCTGAGCGCGTGAACTGTTTGCATCATAGCCCAGCACTGATTTACATGGAAAATCTGCGTTTTCTCTTATATTAGTTTTACCTACTTCGTGATAGCGAGTAAAAATAATAGACGGTCCTCCGACAATGTTTGATTTGATGGTATGGTATAAATCTTCATCACGCTTATCTATAAGCGCGAAAGAAGCACCAGCTTCAAACCAGCTTCAAACCCTGCATTATAAAGTCTCTTCCTAGCTGCGCCCGGAACAGATATACAGTCTTTGAAAACATCGATGCTCCTTTCCGCAAAATTAGATTTAAATTTTTCAACGGCTTCGATCATCGGCAGTGTGTCTAAGTTGTTGTAATATTGGAGAAAATCTCGAATAGAATGCAAATGATATTTTTCCCATGCCTCAAGAAGAGATTCATAATTTGCATCAATTGTCGACGCAGGAACATCATTCAGTTTTAAAATAGACAGAGCTTCCGATTCGGTTTTCTTTTCCTTTTTAACTAAGGTTTCAAATACGACTCTGGTGCTATCTTCAAGCACATTGCACTGTTTTAATGTCGAATAGAAAGCTTCTTTAACCGGCAGACACTTTTCCTCCAGTACAGACAAATCCGTAAAATATTCATACGGGAAAAAAGATTTTTTCTGAGACACTCCGAATGTGGATAGAAACTTCGAGTAAGATGTACCAGGTGGCAAGTAATTTAACATATCTAAAAACTGAAGGTTTGTATTTGAGAGGCACATGTAGGCGTTGTTTTTCTTGACGACAAATTTCTGTTGTCAGGGTTCATGAAGTTTCAAATGTTTCGCTAATTTAGACTTTAAAAGATTTAAATCGTACTTGGCGGAGTTGAAGCCTAATACGGGAAGTTGGTGACAATATGTTTCAAAGTCTGCGCGCATAGGTTTAATTAGTTTTGTCATTAGTTCCGACGTTATAGGAAAATTTCTGTCATCATCATCATCATCATCATTATCATAATCATCATAATCAGTTATGGATTTGGAATTTAATGTACAAAATGGAAGAACATTATCAGCATTATCAACGTATTTCACTTCTTCGTCTTCTTCTCTACTAATACAATTGCTACTTCTTTCGTTGTTACTACAGCTTTTACGACTACTACTGCTTGCATTGCTGGTAGTTTCCCAATCGTTATAATGTGCTTCAACATTCCCCGTTGATTCAACAGTTTGCAGGAAACGATACCAAACATTTTCCTTGCTTATGGCGTGCAGAAAGTCGGCTGATGGAGGCTCGTATTCTGCCGTTTCCATAGCTTCGTTTCCGCAATCGTCAGTAGTACGGCAATCAACATTATCGTTTAAATCGTCATTGTCAGTAGTGGAAGCGGCATCAGAATCCTGATCTATATTAACGGGTTTTGCCCATTCGTTTTCTAAACAATCTAATTCTTGAAAAACGCTCTGCCAACGTTTCCGCGCTAAAGAATAGACTTTATCAGACACGTCGCTCATGTGACCGATCATTTTATTCAAAAGACTATCTAAATCTGGATCCAAAATGAATTTCGGATTCGTGAACCCGTCTACATTACTACAAATACTTACCGATACGGGTTCATGTCGAGAAAGTTTTGTGAGATGGTCACCTGCTTGCTCTTCCGTTTGCTTTAACATAGCCTCCATATCGAAGGTTGAAAACCAAGGGTAGTTTTGCAAAGACGATTCTACAGTTATACCAAGTTCTTTTAACTTATCAAAAATACTCTTTGGGTTTGAAAAATAACCGCCGGGAAATCGTAAACTAGTGGCGCTTTCGCAAATTAATTCGTGACGACTGAGATGAGATTTATTGTCGAACAGTTTTTGACAGAGTCTGCATTGAAATTTAGACGCGTATGACTTAAACTTAGATATATAGCTCAAATGATCTTCGAATAAATTTAGATTTAATGTTTCATTGGAATAAACCTCGCGAGATTTGTATAGCATGGTGACTGTTTTCTCTTCACTCAATTCAAATACATTTATATTCAGTTCAAAACAGAGTTCTAGATCGGGCATTCGGCTAAGAGTAACGTCAGTTGATTTAAACTTGTTTTCACTTGCATATCTTAACCACTGAGAATAAAGTTCAGCGGTTAAATTTTCGCACTTGTTCCGCTTACTTTTATGATACACTAAGCAACGAAAGAAACAACGATTATCCGTATACATTTTACCAGTGCTGTGATTCTTTTCGAATGATATAATGCTTTTTGAGTTTGTTAATATATTGAGGGAGCGGCCGACCTAAACCCAAAGGAAAACTCGTCTTGTGTACAACGTACAACACGTTAGTAATCAAAACGGGCTTCCATTTAGAATTAGGTTTTTGTTTTTGAAAATAAGTGGATAGATCCAGCTCTGCAAGACGTAAACGTATTCTGTTTATATCTTGATTATTACTAATAAGCTGTGGAAATAAGAAGAAACTGTCAGTATAATGCGGCGCGAAATATCTGTAGCCGTGGTTATCGATATTTTGAAGTATTATGCCGAAAGACAAATTGACTTTAAAAGCGTGCTGACTTCTTTCGAAAATAAATTCTAAATGACTTATTAAGTGGTCTACGTTTGATAAATTTGGGACCGGGAAATTGTATGTATCTCTAACCTGACCATCCATTACCCTCTCTCTCAAAATTAAATGTTTGTGTTGATCATACGCATTCTTCATATTCATATTATTGCTCCCATCTTCATTTATCCATGGCGGAATCTCGCCGGTGTTCATCCAGGGATCGCTGCTCGAATGTTCAGATCCAGTTTGTTTGTGCATGATCATTCTATGGTGATAAAGGTCTCTGTAGTTCGCGAAACGATCCCCACACGACCGGCAAGATGGGTGGTGAGACTTAGTTTCAGAACTGGTGGCATTGTTGTTGTTATTGCTGGTACTGTTAAATGTTGATAGTCCACTGCCACCGGGTTGGTTATGAGACGAAAGTTTTTCATGTTTCATTAACTCACTAAGAGTTTGATACCTCTCTTCACACGAAGTACACTGAAAACTAGATAATTTACAAGTTTTTGTTCTCTCACAATTCTTCTCATGACGCATCCTCGTGCGGTAATCAGAGAACTGTTTTCTACATTTCCCGCACGTGGTCACTGCTGTTTTCTTCAGTTTGGGACCCTTACAAGACGCTTCATGCTGACGGCAGTACCAACTCGTAGAAAAGCGTTTCATACATTTTGAGCAAATGGTATAACCGTTCTCTTCGTCACTGTCAGCATTCTCTTTTCTGAAAATTACATATAAAATATGTCTTGCTTGTAACATGCCCGTGTATGAGAATAATATACAACGGAATTTTTTCTACAGCTTTTCATATGTATATGAATATTGCAGGCCAGAAAAATATAAAATCTAACAGCTATATATTAAATTACTTGTGCAATGGTTTTACAAATAGTGTATTCTCTTTAAAACAGTCAAACGCAAAATTTAGTACCCGCAAACTATTAGATTTTTAATACGTTTATAAGTACATGTATGCGATAATTGTTTATTATTTCTTATTATACCCCCCTTTTGAAAAAATGGGGGTATATTGCTTTGCACATGTCGGTCGGTCGGTCTGTCGGTCGGTCGGTAGGTCGGTCGGTCGGTCGGTAGATCGATGGTTTCCGAACGATAACTAATAAACGACTTGGCATAGAATCTTCAAACTTGCTGTGGTGGTTGGTCATGACAAGTAGATGACCCCTATTGTTTTTGAGGTCACTAGGTCAAAGGTCAAGGTCACAATGACCTAAAATAGTGAAATAGTTTCCTATCAATAACTGCTCAAGGGTTTGGCTTGGGATCTTCAAACTTGCTGTGTTGGTTGGTCATGACCACTAGATGACCCCTATTGTTTTTTAGGTCACTAGGTCAAAGGTCAAGGTCACCATGACCTAAACTGGTTAAATGGTTTCCGATCAATAACTGCTCAAGGGTTTGGCTTAGAATCTTCAAACTTGCTGTGGTAGTTGGTCATGACCACTGGATGACCCCTATTGTTTTTTAGGTCAAAGGTCAAGGTCACATGACCTTAACTGGTAAAATGGTTTCTGATCAATAACTGTTCAAAGGTTTAGCTTAGGATCTTCGAATTTGCTTAGGCGATTTGTCATGACAACTAAATCAGCCCTGTTGTTTCTGAGGTCACTAGGTTAAAGGTCAAGGTCACCATGACCTTAACTGGTGAAATGGTTTCCGATCAATAACTGCTCAAAGGTTTGGCTTAGGATCTTCAAACTTGCTGTGGTGGTTGGTCATGGCCACTAGATGACCCCTATTGTTTTTGAGGTCACTGGGTCAAAGGTCAAGGTCACCATGACCTTAACTGGTAAAATGGTTTCTGATCAATAACTGCTCAAGGGTTTGGCTTAGAATCTTCAAACTTGCTGCGGTAGTTGGTCATGACCACTGGATGACCCCTATTGTTTTTGAGGTGACTAGGTCAAAGATCAAGGTCACCATGACCATAACTTGTAAAATGGTTTCTGATCAATAACTGCTCAAGGGTTTGGCTTAGGATCTTCAAATTTGCTTGGGTGGTTGGTCATGACAACTAGATGAGCCCTGTTGTATTTGAGGTCACTACATTGTAGGTTGAAGGTCAAGATCACCATGACCTTAACTGGTGAAATGGTTTCCTATCAATAACTGCTCAAGGGTTTGGCTTAGGATCTTCAAACTTGCTGTGGTGGTTGGTCATGGCCACTAGATGACCCTTATTGCTTGAGGTCACTAGGTCAAAGATCAAGGTCACCATGACCTTAACGGGTTAAATGGTTTCCGATCAATAACTGCTCAAGGGTTTGGTTCGGGATCTTCAAACTTGCTGTGGTAGTTGGTCATGACCACTAGATGACCTCTATAGTTGAAGTCACTAGATCAAAGGACCTCTAATGTTTTCAGATCAATAAATCATCAGTGGTTTGGCTTAGGATCTTCAAAGTTGCTGTGGTGATTAGTCATGACCACTAGATGACCTCAATATTTGAGGTCACTAGATCAAAGGTCAGGGGGTCTTGGGGGTATACATGTTTTACAAACATCTCTTGTTTTAGAGACAGAATTTATTACTAACCTTTCCGTAATTGTGCCTGACATTTTCTGACGTTTTGAGGTACTTTCAGAGTCTTCGCACACTTCGGGTACATGGACGTCACTGTCCTAAGATTTAAAATGAAAACATTGAAATTATTATCTTAAACTGCATGCACATGTAAATTTGTCCAATATCAATATTAGCGGATACTTCACAAAACTATTAAAACTCAGATCTGCTAGAAACAATATGCTTACCTCATTTCTTGTCTCACAGTTCCTGTAGTGATCACAATAGTCCGATGCTCTAACCAAATCACAGCATTTACTGCATCTAATATGTTTCATTTTAAGAAATATATATTTAAACTGTTTTAAGGATCGAAACGTAGAATTGCATGTGTAACACTGTACATTGCTAAGAGTACACTTGAGAATTGATACACAAGTGGATGTCAGCTTGTCAACAAAACTGCTTTGTATTACGCCTCGGGGTATATAACTGATATGCCATAACTCACTTGGTGTATTCTCTTTTAACACAAACTATTTGCAAACTGGACATGGTACACGGTATATGTCTAGGAAATGTAGTTTTAATAATGTTTGCATACATAAAATATCTGTACATTTTCACCAGAAACGCTGTCGCGATTTGAAGTAATAAATTCTTAGTTTTCTACATTCCTCTCCCAGCTCTCTAGATAAGATACTGATGGTCTATGTACGTGTACCTTTTTTTTTCACACGCAGTTGTGTTGTGGCGGTAGGGTAACCTAATCGAAAATAATAAGCAATGGGAGGAGATATTTCATAGCACAAACGGACAAAATTCGAAAGTTGTAGAGTGAATATAGCGAGTTAAAACCCTTCAGTATTAGCATCCTCTGGCGAAGTTAACCAGAGTTTGTTGGATTTGTTCATCTATTTTGTTTTATACTAAATGTATTGTCAAAGTAATAAGTTACGAAATGCATAAATATTCTGTTGAAAGTTTAACTTTTAAATGTACATGAATTATTATCCTAAGTATTTGTTCTGAGAAGTCGAATGCTGGATGTTGAATCGCGCTGGAGTATGCTTAACTGCATATAACTTCGCATGTAGGTTGGTGCAAAAACAAAAACCTCCCAATTTTCGGCGAAAATAATTAGTACGATTGTCGCTGCGCAGGTTTAAATCAGAACTCTTAGATAGGACCTTTTAGCTCTAATGTACCATCGGTTGTCTCGATTTACCTGTAGACGCTTAGCGATGACAATCGGGTGACAGTCGAGAGATACACACCAAAACTAAAAAATGTGGCAGCTAATTTATGTGGCTGGGGACTATTTTAACCCATTCTATACTACTTATAGTGAACATTTTGAAAATTTTCTCCTGAATCTACAGGGTTCTCAGCTTTCATATTTAGCACATAGTATCATGTTCAGGTCCTCTACAAATGTTATATAAATTATGCCTCTTGGATCAAAATTGGCCCGTCCCAGGTGTGCCTTGTTTCCAATAGAAGCATATAGTAAAACTTTGAAAATCTTCTCCGCTGAAACTGGAATGTTCTGACCGCTTTCATATTTGGCACATAGCATCATGTTTAGGTCCTCTACAAAATTTATATAAATTATGCCACTGGGGTAAAAATTGGCCCTACTCCAGGGGTAGCCAGTTTTCAATAGAAACATATAGTGCAAACTTTGAAAATCTTCTTCTCTGAATCTACATGGATTCAGTTTTCATATTTGGCACATTGCATCATGTTCAGGTACTCTACAAAAGTTATATAAATTATGCCCCTGGCCCGGTCCCAGGGGTAGCCAGTTTTCAATAGAAACATATAGAGCAAACGTTGAAAATCTTCTCCTCTTAAACTGGAAGGTTCTCAGCTTTCATATTTGGCACATAGCATCATGTTCAGGTCCTCTACAAAAGTTGTATAAATTGTGCCCATTGGGTCAAAATTTGCCCTGTCCTGCCCCAGGGCGGGCTAGTTTTCAATAGAAATATATGGTGAAAACTTTGAAAATCTTCTCTGATTGTCTGGTGAGCGCTTCAGGGCCATTCTGTCCCTCTTGTTTTTAAATCTCTTCATGTTTCTGTATTTAAATAATTATGTTCAAATTGATATAGATGTTCCGACAAGCAGCCAGGCTTTGGCTTACAGTTCTAGTTTGTTTTCCATTAGTATTCAGTAGGTATTGAAAATTGTAATAAACATAGAACAGGGAAATGGTTAAACCTTAGTTCCACATTTGGACACAATAATTATTTATTAGCTAGGATGAGCTATTGTGACTGCTTACTGTCAGTCATCAGTCTGTCTGTCAACCAACTCTTTCCTGCAAACAACATCTCCTGAAACCAGTCAGACTGGAAGTTGATGAGACTTTGCATTGAGTTCCTAGGATTGCTCTACCAAAATTGTTCAAATAATTGCATTCCATGTTAAAATGTAACTGGAAAACCAAAAGAAAGAAACTTTAACATGCTGTTAGCCAAGTTCAATAGAATTATGTCTCCCCCATTTATGGGGAGACATTGTTTTTGCCAGAGTTGTCTGTCCGTCAGTCCATCTATCACAAACTTGTGTCACACATATCTTGGAATGTTCACCAGCATGAGTTGTTGTGCACCTGAGGTTTTTGAATTGTCTCCCCGGATAACTTTGGAGTTATTGCCCCTGTTGACTTAAAATTAGACAAACTTTGTGTCACATGTATCTCTTAAACTGCTAGGGCTAGAGTCACCAAACTTGGCAGGAATGTTAACCAGCATGGGCTGTTGTGCACCTGATAATTGTTGAGTTATTGCCCCTGATATGAACTTAGAATTAGAGAAACTTTGTATCACACATATCTCTGAAACTGGTGACTCTAGAGTCATCAATGATGCCCCTGATGACTTAAAATTAGAGAAACTTTATCTTGTGTCATGCATATCTCTGAAAGGGCTATGGCTAGTATCACCAAACTTCACAGGAATGTTGACCAGCATAAGTTGTTGTGCACCTGAGGTTTTGAATAGTCTCCCCCTGATAACTTTGGTGTTATTGCCCCTGATATGATAACTTAAAATTAGAGAAACTTTGTATCGCTCATATCTCTGAAACCTCTAATGGTAGAGTCACCAAACTTTATAAGAATATCTGCCAGCATGAGTTGTGCACCTGGTTTTTTTAATTGTCTCCCCCTGATAATTGTTGTGTTACTACCCCTGATATGATAACTAATGTTTAGGGAAACTTTGTGTCATGTGTATCTCTGAAAAGAGGAGACCCAGATAAGAAGGCTCCTGTAGGAGCCATCTGACCAGGGTATGCTCTGATTGTTTCTGAAATTCACCAGCTTCTGTGATTCCTGTGTTCACGTGCCATTATAAAACATGTAAATGATATTCTTGATATCATTATTTCTTACACAAATATTCACTGAGTAAAGGGTTAAAGATTTCACTATTATTTCTTTCCAATCATGTGTTCCTATGCTGTGTTATTTCAGATCCAAAAGGAAAGAGAAAACTGAAAGACAGGTATGTACCCAAATTACCCTAGATATTAAACCAGACTAAGTTATGCAAATAGTGTACACCAAGAATAGAATGCCCTTCAGGAACACTTGTCTTGTCAAGCTGTACACTATTTGTTACTCCATTAAAGTTTTCAAAATGGGGCTGAACTGACTTAAAACTTTAAAAACTGATTCAGAGGGAAGATTGGATGGCAGAATATTTGGGATAGATATAATATTTGTAAATGGAAGGACTGTAAAACCTTTAACCATTAACCCATTACCTCATAGGCTATTTTTATGCTCCCCCCCAATGGCGGGCGTATACTAATTGCATTGTCCATCCTTCCCTCCATCAGTCCGTCTGTCTGTCCATCCATCCCCAATTTTGTGTCCCTTCTGTAACTTTTTAGCTCACCAGAGCACTTTGTGCTCAGGGTGAGCTTTTGTGATCACCCGTTGTCCGTCGGCGTGCGTCGTCCGTCGTCCGTCGTTCGTTGTCCGTCGTCAACAATTTGAACCTTTAAAAATCTTCTCCTCTGAATCTACAGGGTTCTCATCTTTCATCTTTGGCACATAGTATCATCTTTAGGTCCTCTACAAAAGTTATATAAATTATGCCCCTGGGGTCAAAATTGGCCCCGCCCCAGGGGTGCCTAATTTTCAATAGAAACATATAGTAAAACTTTGAAAATCTTCTCCTCTTAAACCAGAAGGTTCTAAGCTTTCATATTTGGCACATAGCATCATGTTCAGGTCCTCTACAAAAGTTATATAAATTATGGCCCTGGGGTCAAAATTGGCCCCGCCCCAGGGTTGGGCAGTTTTCAATAGAAACAAATAGTGAAATCTTTGAAAATCTTCTTCTCTGAAACTGCAAGTGTCTCAGCTTCCATATTTGGCACAGAGCATCATGTTCAGGTTCTCTACAAAAGTTATATAAATTATGACCCTTGGGTCAAAATTGGCCCCGCCCCAGGGGTGGGCAGTTTTCAATAGAAACAAATAGTGAAATCTTTGAAAATCTTCTTCTCTGAAACTGGATGGCTCTTTAGCTTTCATATTTGGCACAAAGCATTATGTTCAGGTCCTCTACAAAAGTTATATAAATTATAGCCCCAGGGTCAAAATTGGCCCCGCCCCAGGGGTGGGCAGTTTTAAATAGAAACAAGTAGTGAAATCTTTGAAAATCTTCTTCTCTGAAACTGGATGGCTCTCAGCTTTCATATTTGGCACAGAGCATCATGTTCAGGTCGTCTACAAAAGTTATATAAATTATGGCCCTGGGGTCAAAATTGGTCCGCCCCAGGGGTGGGCAGTTTTCAATAGAAACAAATAGTGAAATCTTTGAAAATTTTCTTCTCTGAAACTGGAAGGCTCTCAGCTTTCATATTTTACACATAGCATCATGTTCCGGTCCTCTACAAAATTTATATAAATTATGGCCCCAGGGTCAAAATTGGCCCCGCCCCAGGGGTGGGCAGTTTTCAATAGAAACAAATATATAGTGATATCTTTGAAAATCTTCTTCTCTGAAACTGGAAGGCTCTCAGCTTTACTTTTTGGCACATAGCATCATGTTCAGGTCCTCTACAAAAGTTGTATAAATTATGGCCTTGGGGTCAAAATTGGCCCCGCCCCAGGGGTGGGCAGTTTTAAATAGAAACATATAGTGAAGTCTTTGAAAATCTTCTTCTCTGAAACTGGATGGCTCTCAGCTTTCATATTTGGCACAGAACATCATGTTCAGGTCGTCTACAAAAGTTATATAAATTATGGCCTTGGGGTCAAAATTGGCCCCTCCCCAGGGGTGGGCAGTTTTCAATAGAAACAAATACATGTAGTGAAAACTTTGAAAACATTCTTCTCTGAAACTTGAAGGTTCTCAGCTTTCATATTTGGCACATAGCATCATGTTCAGGTCCTCTACAAAATTTGTATAAATTATGGCCACAGAGTCAAAATTGGTCCCGCCCCAGGGGTTGGCAGTTTTCAATAGAAACAAATAGTGAAATCATTGAATATCTTCTTCTCTGAAACTGGGAGGTTCTCAGCTTTCATATTTGGCACATAGCATCATGTTCCGGTCTTCTAGAATTTTTTTATAAATTATGGCCCTGGAGTAAAGATTGGCCCGCCCCAGGGGTAGCCAGTTTTCAATAGAAACATATAGTGAAAACTTTGAAAATCTACTCGTCTGAAACTGGAAGGTTCTCAGCTTTCATATTTGGCACATAGCATCATGTTCAGGTCCTCTACAAAAGTTATATAAATTGTGCCTCTTGGGTCAAAATTAGCCCTGCCCCAGGGCAGGCTAGTTTTCTATAGAAACATATAGTGAAAACTTTGAAAATGTTCTCCTCTGATTGTCTGGTGAGCGCTTCAGGGCCATTCTGGCCCTCTTGTTATCACCTGCCAAAGGCAGAGAGATATTTTTTTGGGTTTGTCCGTCCTTCCAGCCATCCTGCTTTCCATCCTTCCGTCCGTCCGGTTTCCGTCTGATGTCATATCTCTGTAACGGATTGACAGCATTCAATGTAACTCAACATGAATATTTGTTATCACTGGGGCATCATTCCCATGTACTACTTTTCCAGATCACTTGTAGCATTTAGGAGATATTGCCCTTTGATATGCAAAAAACACATATTTTTCCGTCTGATGCCAGATCTCTGCAACGGACTGTCAGGGCTATTCCAGGAAAATATCCCTAGGGGGGTAGAAACGACAGTCTAAAAAAGGGGTACCACCAATAGAATTTTAATTAAGTTTTACCCCACCACCAAGAGAATAAAAATTCACAATATACCCCCATCACCAAAACAAATAAATAAAATACTATATTTATATTATAATAAAGAGATAAACAACTAAAACACTTGTAAACATGTAATAAAAGACTTGTAAACATGTAATAAATGCATTTAGAGAATCATAAAGATTTTACAGAAACTGATTCTCTGTTAAATGTTTACAAATTTGTAACAATGGTTTATATTTCAACATTTAACTTTACGTTATTTTTGCATGTCATATGAATTATAATCTATATTTTTTTACATTTATGCAATTACTTTTTATGCCCCCAACGGTGGGCATATAGTAATCGCATTGTCTGTCCTTCCTTCCGTCCGTCCGTCTGTCCATCCGTCCGTCTGTCCTTCCATCCGTCCCCAATTCGTGTCCGGTCTGTAACTTCTTCATCTGTCAATGGATTTCAATATAACTTGCCACAAATGTTCATCAGACAGAGACGATGTGTCGCATGCAACTCCCTGGTCCATGGGTCAAAGGTCAAGGTCACAGGGTACAATTACTTTGTCACAAATTTTGTGTTTCCGGTCTGTAACTTCTTTATCTATCAATGGATTTCAATATAACTTGGCACAAATGTTCAACACACAAAGACGATGTGTCGGGTTTAACTCCCAGGTCCAAGGGTCAAAGGTCAAGGTCACAGGGTAAAATAACTTTGTAACAAATTCCGTGTCCGGTCTGTAACTTCTTTATCTATCAATGGATTTGAATATAACTTGGCACACATGTTCACCACACAAAGACGATGTGTCGCTTTCAACTCCTAGGTGCATGGGTCAAAGGTCAAGGTCACAGGGTACAATTACTTTATCACAAATTTAGTGTCTGGTTTGTTACTTCTTTATATATCAATGGATTTCAATATGATTGGCACAAATGTTCACCAGACAAAGATGATGTGTCGCTTTCAACTCCCTGGGCCATGGGTCAAAGGTCAAGGTCACAGGGTACAATTACTTTGTCACAAATTTCGTGTCCGGTCTGTAACTTCTTTATCTATCAATGGGTTTCAATATAACTTGGCACAGATGTTCACCAGACAAAGACGATGTGTCGCGTTTAGCTCTCTGGTCCATATGTCAAAGGTCAAGGACACAGGGTACAATTATTTGTTTATCTGTGAATAGATTTCAAAGTAACTTGGCACAAATGTTCACCACACAAAGACGATGTGTTAACTCCCTGGTCCATGGGTCAAAGATCAAGGTCACAGGGTACAAATTTTGGGGGCATTTGTCACGTGACTGTGACATCTCTTGTTGTCAAGCTGACTTGCAAACCCAAATGACAGCCCAGTGTATTGCCACACTTGTGCATTAGTCTGACAGTCTTTCATTTTGTCCTGTTGACATCATACATGCTTCCGTGCTTCTGTTTTTGCAAGTAGTTTTCTCTTCGCCGACCTCAAATTCACTACCTGTACCTGTGCTACTGCTAGGACTCTGTGTTTTATAAGTACAAATGTTGCTGTAAAACAGCAAAGGAGAAGCTCCGCGCAAAAAAGGACATGTGCAAATGAAATGGTAATAGCAATCTTCCAAAACTGTAAGTTGGTGTTTGCCACAAAGATTGAATAGCAGTAGTGTACTATTGAATTGCAAACCCAGCAGTCTTTTTTATCGTTACGTATACTCTACTTACTGCAATATTTGTAAGAAGACTTTGGGAGCGAACCTTATTGGACATATTTCCTTAAATTGTGGGGAATGCACCGAGTTGGAGAAGAAATGAACAAGGTTTATTATGAAAAAAACTTTACTTTACAAATGATAGCCATATTTGTACAAGCAGAGTAGAAACTGTGTTCCATGGGTAACCTTTTAAATACATTGTCAACAGCAAAACGCAGGTAAGTTAGTTTATGCATTTCCTCCATAAATGGAGATCACTTACATATATACAACGTAAAAGTGTAAATCTAATATGAACATTGCATTTAAACAAAATATTACTGTTCAGTATCACCTCATGACATGTGTACAAAATGGTACACAATAAATACTTACAATGACCATACCCTTTCAATTTACGAGACAATCCAATCAATATAACCTGTATCATTTAACTATTTTCCTGCTGAACTCGACTTCACTAGTATTTGCAAACATTTTAGAATAGGATCAGAAAGTCACGTAACGAGACATCTGATCTACTCGTATTTCAAAACTGTCTGACACTCCTCTTTAGGTATTTTTATGCCCCCAAAGCTAGGCTTTGGCAGCATATAGTAATCGCACAGTGCGTGGGTGTGAGGGTGGGTGGGTGTGTGTACCTTTTGTCTGGAGTATATTTCCTTTGTCACATCAGCTACGGATACCAAATTTGGTGTGTGAGTTCATCTTGGGATGGCGGAGTGTCGCGTACCATTTTCATGTCACTGTGACCTTGACCTTTGACCTTGATTTTACAAAAAGCTTGTCAGGAGCATATCTCCTATACTTTACCAGCTACGGTTTCCAAATTTGGTGTGTGAGTTCATCTTGTGATGGCGGAGTGTCGCGTACCATTTTCGGGTCACTATGACCTTGACCTTGACCTTTGACCTCGATTTTAAAAAAAGCTTATACCTTACCAGCTACAAAAAGCTTGTCTGGAGTATATCTCCTATACCTTACCAGCTAAGGATTCCAAATTTGGTGTGTGAGTTCATCTTGGGATGGAGGAGTGTCACATACCATTTTCAGTTCACTGTGACCTTGACCTTGACCGTTGACCGATTTTACAAAAAGCTTGTCCAGAGCATATCTCCTATAACTTACCAGATACGGATTCCAAATTTGGTGTGTGAGATCACCTTGAGATGGTGGAGTGTCGCGTACCATTTTCAGGTCACTGTGACCTTGACCTTGACCTTTGACCTTGATGTTACACAAAGCTTGTCCGGAGCATATCTCCTATACCTTATCAGCTACAGATTCAAAATTTGGTATATGAGTTCATCTTGGGATGGAGGAGTGTCGCGTACCATTTTCATGTCACTGTGACTTTGACCTTTGACCTCGATTTTACAAAAAGTTGTCTTGAGAATATCTCCTATACCTTACCAGCTATGGATTCCAAATTTGGTGTGTGAGTTTATCTTGGGATGGTGGAGTGTCGCGTAACATTTTCAGGTCACTGTGTCCTTGAGCTTTGACCTCGATTTTACACAAAGCTGGTCCGGAACATATCTCCTATACCTTACCAACTACGGATTCCAAATTTGGTTTGTGAGTTCATATTGGGATGGCGGAGAGTCTTGTACCATTTTCAGATCACTGACCTTGACCTTGACCTTTGACCTCAATTTTACAGTCCAGAGCATATCTCCTATACCTTACCAGATTCAAAAAGCTTGTCCAGAGCATATCTCCTATACCTTACCAGCTACGGATTCCAAATTTGGTGTGTGAGTTCATCTTGGGATGGAGGAGTGTCGCGTACCATTTTCAGGTCAATGCGCCCTTGACCTTGATTTTACTAAAAGCTTGTCCGGAGCGTATCTCCTATACCTTATCAGTTACGGATTCCAAATTTGTAATTTGTTTGTAAGTATTGGACAGGTATGCTTAGGCAAACAGTGTAGACCCAAATCAAACTACAGGGTCTACACTGTTTGCTACTACATTAGCACGAATCAGACATTATAAAGAGCTCTAAATACTATTCGTACATGGGTAGGCCATGCTGTTCAAATACTTGCAGTGTCAGAACTTTCAGATGAATAACAGCATTATAACAATATAGACCCATATCAGACAGCTCCTGTAGGAGCTACCAGGTCTTCATTGCTTGCTTACAACACTACCTAAATCAGATGCTATACATGCTTATGCAAAGAATGTAGATCCATATTAGGTAACTTCTGTTGCAGTTGTCTAAGAGCCAGTGTTACATGAAACTTTGACCATGCGTTTAGAATTGACTGAGGGTATGTTTTTAACGTTAAGGATCAACATAGAGTCTTTCTTAAACGTTAAGAATCAACTTAACAGTAACAATCAACACAGCATGTTATTTTAACATTGAAATTTGACCCTGTGTCTTTTTTTTAAAACATTGAGAATTTACCCAGGATCTGTTTTAAATGTTGACAATCAACCCAGGGTCCTTTTTAACGTTGAGAATGACCTAGGGTCCTTTTTAACTAAGTTTCGACCCTTCGCTCTTTTCTTAGCTATCATAATCGTCAAAGGTTCTGTTTCTAATGTTAAGAACTGACTCCTGTGTCATTTTTAACAGCATCAAAATTTCATGTTACACCTGCATTACATTGTAATGTTTTTCCGCCAAAATGCATTTCGGTGTCATACACTTTGGGGGCATTTGTCACCCATGACGACTCTCTTGTTCCATTTTAAACTGCATTATTCGAAGTTTACCATTTGCAGAAAACAACTTCAAAGTAGACGACATTTACGGCGGAATAAGGGTTAAGAAAACCAGAGTTACAATGCTCATGTAGGCATCATTAACCAAATGACAACAGACCCCCGAGTATAATCTCAAACGAAACAAAAAGAGAAGTAATATGGATATCCATGATTTCCCGAATTAAATGACATGTAGTTAATATTATTGATACCCAGATATACACAGACACATAATTAGGCATATAATAATTGAAGCAACATAGACTTACAGGGGATGAAATACCACGCACCCATGTATATTCTCCTACGCATCGAAAAAAAGGAGTAATAATATAGGTACGATTATCAAAGGGTTGAAAACGAGTTAAATGCATAAAACTCTTTGAATAAATCTACCGAAAATGAGCTTTAACTAGAGAAAAGGAATTTTTTTAGAATTTTGTAGTTTGAATCCATTGTGAAAATGGTTTCACAAAGTAATTTTTACAGGGTCGTCAAAAGTCGTCAATGTGAGGAAATGAGTTAAACAGACACTCAAAATAAGATAGAAAGGTGTCAGCTTAATGCAGCACAAGTGTCGTGCATGAAGCTCTTTCGGGAGCCTCATGCATCACACATGTCCCACCCTTAGCAGTAATCTATAATTTGAGACTTCAATGTTTCTTCATTAATTGACTGCCTAATACAGAGTTGGCTGTAAAAAGAAAGACGAGCACACTGATTGACATTCACAAAAAGTTTTGATCAAGATCAGACGACAATGGTTAGGTCATTTACTTTTCATGAAGAATGAAGGTTTCAAAAATAGTTCATGCAGATACAACAAGTAGCATATCGTTAGCTCGTTGTTTTAAATGCTTATAAAGTGAATACGTTGGTAATGTTGCACCTTTTGAAGATTGTTGAGGAAACCTCTATCACAGATTGTAATGCAGGTGGATTTACATAAGTAAACAAATTTACATCTGTTTTTAAAAGATGTCTAAAAACGCATTTTTTCAACATATTTTACTAGGATGGCAGATATTAGTCGAGTAATTACCTGTCAGTTATTTAGTTGGGCACTGTTTGAGGGCACTTTGTGTGTCACATTGTGCCGTGTGGTGGATCTTGATGGTAGGGATAGCCCAATCTCTTTTGAAACCATTCGGATTGCGTCTCGGGACAGCATTGTGTGTCTCACTCAGTGTCAGTTGATGTAAAAAAAACGCTTGTCTTTGGCATATTTCACTAGGACATTACTAGGGAAATCAATGGGTGTAGCTGATGATTATTAATCGCGATGACTGTTGCCTTGGCCACGGAGTGGTGGATCTTGACGGTAGGGATAGCCCAATCTCTTTTGAAACCACTCGGATTGCGGCTCGGGCCAGCATTGTGTGTCTCATTCTGTATCAGTTGATGTCTGGAAAACTGGTTTCTTTGGCATATTTTACTAAGGAATTATTAGGGAAATTAAGAGAACGTAGCTAATAATTGTCAATCATGATGACTGTTGCCTTGGCCACGGGACATTTTCGAATCCCTCCCATATCGAGCATTTTGTTACTTGCAAATTATTGGTCAGGGAATATCCTGTCAGTTGTTTGGATGGGCACTGTTCGTAGGCACTTGATGTTTTTGTCGCTTTGTGCTGGCTGGTGGATCTTGATGGTAGGGATAGCCCAATCTCTTTGAAACCACCTGCGTCGCGGCTTGGCACGGCATTGTTTGTCTCGTTCAGTGTCGGTTAGATTGATATTACGATACTCCTTTGCCAATTTTGCACACGGGGTGTATATATTGGTGATTTGTTTGTAATTGCATTGTGTTTGTTTATATGCATTAGCTACAAAATTGACCTATTCTGTTAACCAATTGTCCTACATGTGTAAGGCAATATCTTACTTATAGTGTTGTATGTCATACATAAACCCGATCCAGATGTTTCTCGGTCGTAACTGTATGATGTACTGACACTGTACATATAATACTTCATTTGAGTTTGGTAACATAAGTGGGCGGACACAATATACCGGTAGTCACGGTGTGCGTCTGTTTCCCTTGAATTGCGGACATAAAATGTACAGAAAAGGATGATTTTGTTTTTATCTATTGTTCTTAAATTAATTCAATTTTTTGGTAGTTTTATTGATATCTCTATCTTAAATTTCATTTGTTTTAAATATTCTGTATGCATAATATATACTCAATTCTGTACATGCAATTTAATCATGTGAAGCGCTTTTGAACGCACACATCCTGTGTGAAAAGAGCGCTATATAAATGTGGTATAATAATAATAATAATAAAGGGAATTGAAAATATTTTCCTGTATGGCTTATCTGATTTGGGGTTGCTTTGTTTGCAGATGCATGAAAGTGTATGGACTTTCAAAAAGAATTAATAGTGGTGACAAAAGGTAATTAATTTGAAGGAAAATGATTTAAGTATAGCCAGAATGAAACCCCTGTTACAACATGTTGCAAGTTTATAAGAATCAAATGCCGGTTGGATATGGATATTACGCCAGAGGTTACCAATCGGAGGAGCAGACTCCCTTCTTCCAGGCAAAAAATCGAAATTTAGAAGATAGTCTAAGAAGTCTCCCCACCAGTCTTTCAATTGTGTACACATTAAAAGCTGTTTTAATTTTCCTTATAAAGAGTATCAATGCAGTGGTGAAATACCATTTTAGTTATACAAGCAGCCGATAAGTCTTAAATATTTATGGCCTTGTGTTTACCTCTTGTAAATAGTTGAGATCGAAATGAGGTGTGATTTACTTCTCATCTTACAAAATATATATTATTTTTTATATTAAACACCATTTTAGAAAGAAATAGAATAAATATATACTTTAAGAGTTTAAGCTGGCAATTTAATCGGTGACTGAGTAATTACTTCCTCCTTTGTAATCCTCAAAATATGTAACAGGATTATTACTTAAAAATGTCGTCTGCTGTCAGAGAACCAGGGGGGGGGCGGGACTGATAATGATTTTAAGGCTTATTGTATAATATTATTTTGAAGCGGTCATATAGTTCGATTTCCCTGTGTAAGCCTTAAAAGCTTTTAAATAGGTTAACTTAAAATTTATTCTTATTTGAGTTTACCTGTGTGAGCCTTAGATTATTCTAAAACTGGTTAAAAGAAGTGCGCAAGAACCGCTGTTCTCTATACTACTAACCCTTTTCTCCAAAAATACGCCTTTCTATGCCTTTGCAAACAGAGTAGATCCAGATCAGAATGCTCCTAGGAGCCGTCTGATGAGGGCCTGCTCTGTTTGCTTATGATATAATATAGATATGATTCTACAGTTTCTACTGTGTCCATTATGCTGTTATAACAATTATTCAAATTAATATTCATGGTGTTATTATTTCTTACCTAAATATACATGGAGGAAAGGGTTAAACAATGGACCAATATTCTTACATAAACAATACAGCACATGTCCTATATCTCAGGTGAGCGATACAGAGCTATCATGACCTTTTTAGGTCACCTGAGCCAAAGGTTCAGGATGAGCTATTGTGACCGCTATTTGTCCGTCGTCCGGCGTCCGTCCGGCGTCCGGCGTCCGTCCACATTTTCAAACGACATCTCCTCTGAAACTGCTGACCCGATTTTAACCAAATTTTGTCAGAAGCATCAGTAGCTAGGGGGAACGAAACGTTGTTCACATTATGACCCCCGGGCCAAAAATGGCCCCGCCCCAGGGCTTATCAGTTTTTCATAGGAAATCTTTAAAAATCTTCTTCTCTGAAACTGTAAGGCCTAGATCTTTGATATTTGGCTTGTAGCATGATCTAATGGTCCTCTACAAAGATTGTTCAAATTATGACCCCCGGGCCAAAAATGGCCCCGCCCAAGGGCTTATCAGTTTTTCATAGGAAAATCTTTAAAAATCTTCTTCTCTGAAACTGTAAGGCCTAGACCTTTGATATTTGGCATGTAGCATGATCTTATGGTCCTCTACAAAGATTGTTCAAATTATGACCCCCGGGCCAAAAATGGCCCCGCCCAAGGACTTATCAGTTTTTCATAGGAAAATCTTTAACATTCTTCTTCTCTGAAACTGTAAGGCCTAGATCTTTGATATTTGGCATGTAGCATGATCTAATGGTCCTCTACAAAGATTGTTCAAATTATGACCCCAGGCCAAAAATGGCCCCGCCCCAGGGCTTATCAGTTTTTCATAGAAAAATCTTTAACATTCTTCTTCTCTGAAACTGTAAGGCCTAGACCTTTGATATTTGGCATGTAGCATGATCTAATGGTCCTCTACAAAGATTGTTCAAATTATTGCCCACGGGCCAAAAATGGCCCCGCCCAAGGGCTTATCAGTTTTTCATAGGAAAATCTTTAAAAATCTTCTTCTCTGAAACTGTAAGGCCTAGACCTTTGATATTTGGCATGTAGCATGATCTAATGGTCCTCTACAAAGATTGTTCAACTTACGACCATGACCTCTGGGCGAAACTTGGCCCTGGCTTATCAGTTTTTCATGGGAAAAATATATTATTTTTACCTGAAGCCATAAGGCTTTGACCTTTAATTAATGAAATACTGCTTTGCCTTGTGGTTCTCTACAAAGGTTGTACAAATGATGGCCCCGCCCCTGGGGTATCTCAGGTGAGCACTTCAGGGCCTCATGGCCCTCTTGTTCTTTAATTCAACTTCAGTCAGGAGGCAAACAAGACAAGAAAACCACGCCCAGTTGAAGTGCCTATCCCACAGATACCAGAAGAAATACCAGACATTTCAGCATTAAGCTTTGAACAGTCTATTCCATCACAACAAAAGAGCCAGTCTAGACAAGGTCTTCATGCGCAACCAACCTCTTCAGTACAAACACAAAACAACAAAACAGAACAAGCTGCTACTGATAATGTTGACATTGGAGTGAGAAGGACATTAGACGGGTCCAGCGATAGTATGAACCCCAGTTCTGTCTTATTTGATGAATTCATAGAGAAGAGGAAGAGTGAAAAGTTTGAAGGCAGAGTTCTTGAATTAGATATAAAGTGGTTTGAAGATAATATTAGACGCTCAGAGAAAATTGATGAAGGAGGGTATGGGCAGGTGTATCTTAGTAAGTATTCCAGTTATTGGCATTTCGGTTTTAAACCCTTTCCCTCATATAAACGTTGTTTCACGCATTTGCAAACAGAGAAGACCCAGATCAGACGACTCCTATAGGAACTGTGTGATCAGGGTTTGCTCTGTTTGCAAATGGAATTTGATAGTTACTGTTACTTTAGTCCCAGAGACATATACAGTCAAACCTGTCCCAGAGACATATACAGTCAAACCTGTCCCAGAGACATATAGTCAAACCTGTCCCAGAGACATATACAGTCAAACCTGTCCCAGAGACATACAGTCAAACCTGTCCTCTAGAGACATATACAGTCAAACCTGTCCTAGAGACATATACAGTCAAACCTGTCCTAGAGACATATACAGTCAAACCTGTCCCAGAGACATATACAGTCAAACCTGCCCCAGAGACATATACAGTCAAACCTGTCCCAGAGACATACACAGTCAAACCTGTCCTAGAGACATACTGTTTTTAGCGACATCCTGTTGGATGCAACAGCATTTCTCTCCTCCAGATGTATTTCCCTCTATATATCACCTGTATTTAATGACACACTGGCAAATGCGACATCAGACACTCAATTTGTTCTCCCAAGTCGGCAAATGACACTGTTTTTAGAGACATTGAGTCCATGACTCTTGAGCAGAAGTCAGAGCAGTTACATGATCTATCACTGTATCATTGTGTTTGCACTTCCTAATTGCCCTCATAAACATGTCAAAGGATTAGGTCAGGGATTAACTGGTCCAGTTGGTCCAGTTGAGGAGGGGGGAGCATATAGTCGCCGCTTTGTCGGTGTGTCCATTTGTCTGTGGGACTGAACAGAGACTGGGGGCCTTTTTAGTGGTTATCAGGTATACTAGGGGCTATTTTAGAGCAAGGGGCCATGGCTACCTGTTGTTGTCTTAAAGGTGTCAGGGGTATTAAAAAATACATTACAGAAATGGCCGCTAAAAAACTTTACAAAGTTTGGGTGTTATGGACATCCGAGGGCAAAATGGCCCCATTTATGTTGCCTTTCTGATGGGATGGGGCCATATTGGACAAATGGCCCTTTGGTATAGCCCCTTACTCGAAGACCACCAGTCTCTTTAAAGTGGTCTGTCAGTCCATCCGTTTGTCCGTCCGTCTGTTCTTCCGAACTTTGTCGGGAGCATACCACAAAAACTGTAATAGAAATCAAAATGAAACTTGATCTCGATGAGGAGAAGTGCAGTGCACAAGAGCCATCACTTTCTTTTGCATAATTCAGGAGTTATTGCCCTTTGTTTTTTTTCATACTTAAGATTTGTCCGGAGCATAACACAAAAACTATAATAGGTATCAACATGAAACTTCATAGGTAGATTGATCTTGATGAGGAGAAGTGTAATGCACAAGAATCATCACTCTCTTTTGCATAATTTAGGAATTATTGCCCTTTGTTATTTTTAGCTCAACAGAGCACAAAGTGCTCAGGGTGAGCTTTTGTGATCGCCTGATGTCCGTCATCCGTCGGCGTGCGTCAACTGTTGTTAGTCGTCTGTCATCAGTCGTCAACAATTTGAACCTTAAAAATCTTCTATTCTGAATATACAGGGTTCTCAGCTTTCGTCTTTGGCACATAGCATCATCCGTAGGTCCTCTAGAAAATTTATATAAATTATGGCCCTGGGGTCAAAATTGGCCCGGCCCCAGGGCTGGCCAGTTTTCAATAGAAACATATTGTGAAATCTTTGAAAATCTTCTCCTCTGAAGCTGGAAGGTTCTTAGCTTTCATATTTGGCACATATCATCATATTCAGGTCCTTTCATATTTGGCTTTCATATTTGGCACATTGCATCATGTTCAGGTCCTCAAAATTAGCCCCGCCCAAGAGGTGGCCAGTTTTCAATAGAATCGTATAGTGAAATCTTTGAAAATCTTCTCCTCTGAATCTGGAAGGTTCTCAGCTTTCATATTTGGCACATATCATCATGTTCAGGTCCTCTACAAAAGTTGTATAAATTAGTGCCCTGGGGTCAAAATTTGTCCCACCCTAGGGCTGGCCAGTTTTCAATAGAAACATATTGCGAAAACTTTGAAAATCTTCTCCTCTGAAGCTGGAAGGTTCTCAGCTTTCAAATTTGGCACATATCATCATATTCAGGTCCTCTACAAAAGTTATATAAATTATGGCCCAGGGATCAAAATTGGCCCCGTCCCAGGGGTGGCCAGTTTTCTATAGAAACATAGTGAAAACTTTGAAAATCTTCTCCTCTGAAACTGGAAGGTTCTCAGCTTTCATATTTGGCATATAACATCATTTTCAGTTCCTGTACAAAAGATATATAAATTATAGCCCTGGGGTCAAAATTTGCCCCGCCCAAGGGGTGGCCAGTTTTCAAAAGAAACATATATTCAAATCTTTGAAAATCTTCTCCTCTAAAACTGGAAGGTTCTCAGCTTTTATATTTGGCACATATCTTCATGTTCAGATCCTCTACAAAAGTTATATAAATTATGCCCCTGGGGTCAAAATTTGTCCCACCCTAGGGGTGGCCAGTTTTCAATAGAAACATATAGCGAAAACTTTGAAAATCTTCTCCTCTGAAACTGGAAGGTTCTCAGCTTTCATATTTGGCACATAGCATCATGTTCAGGTACTCTTCAAAAGTTATATAAATTATGGCCCTGGGGTCAAAAATGGCCCAACCCCAGGGCTGGCCAGTTTGCAATAGAAACATTGTGAAATTTTTGAAAATCTTCTCCTCTGAAGCTGGAAGGTTCTTAGCTTTTATATTTGGCACATATCATCATATTCAGGTCCTCTACAAAAATTATATAAATTAAGGCCCTGGGATCAAAATTGGCCCCGTCCCAGGGGTGGCCAGTTTTCTATAGAAACATAGTGAAAACTTTGAAAACCTTCTCCTCTGAAACTGGAAGGTTTTCAGCTTTCGTATTTGGCACATAGCATCATGTTCAGGTCCTCTACAAAAGTTATATTTAAATTATGGCCCTGGGGTCAAAATTTGCCCCGCCCCAAGGGTGGCCAGTTTTCAATAGAAATATATATTGAAAACTCTGAAAGTCTATTCCTCTGAAACTGGAAGGTTCTCAGCTTTTATATTTGGCATATAGCATCATGATAGGTCCTCTACAAAAGTTACATAATTTATGCCCCTGAGGTCAAAATTGGCCCTGCCCCATGGTTTGCTGGTTTTCAATAGAAACATATAGTGAAAACTTTGAAAATACTCTCCTCTTGAAAATCTTCTCCACTGAATGTCTGGTGAGTGATATCAGGGCCATCATGGCCCTCTTGTTCATACTTATAATTTGTCTGCAGTTGGGGAGCATCCATCGGTTCTACCTATTCTCTTGTTATAGCTAGCCTCTCAGCTATAAAATTTTGATTATGAACAGCACTTTTATACCGGAAATCAGTCATGATGTCGTAATTAGCTGCAAAATAACTACGAGGGCTTCTGATTTTCATGAATCTACTTTGTGCAAAAACTTACTCTTTATATGCCCGTTTGAAAAAACGGGACATACTATGGAATGTCGCTGTCTGTCCATCTGTCTGTCCATCTGTAACATCTCTAACTCAAGTTCTGCTTGGCGGATCCTTCTCATATTTAACCACAATGGTTATCTGGACATGCTACAGTAGCATGTCAAGTCCCGGTAAGTATATCCATGGTCAAGGTCGCACAATTGGACTTAGAATGTGCCTTTAGCATTTGTGTTTAGCAAATATGTTAAATGTCTGTCTGTCTGTAACATCTCTAACTCAAGTTCTGCTTGGTGGATCCTTCTCAAAGTTCACCACAATGTTTATCTGGACATGCTACAGTAGCATGTCTAGTCCAGGTATGTATATCCAAGGTCAAGGTTGCACAATTGGACTTAGTCTAATCAGGGTCTGCTCTGTTTACTTATGACATTATAAAAGATGTGATACTACAGTTTTGACCAACACTAAAAATTCATTTGTACATTATGCCATTATAAAAATGGAGATTATAAATATTCATGTCATTATTTCTTGCATGAACATTCAATAGTGAAAGGGTTGAACCCTTTCTTCCATAAATGAAAAAAGTCACTTCTTGAAACCATTGTGATAAATATTGATCACAATAGTTTCAAAGTACAAATTCTTAAAGTTTCCTTTTCTCTAGTTAATGCTCCTTTTGGGTAGATTTATTCAAAGAGGTTGGATCAATCTAAAAATAGCCTGAGGGAATGGATTAAAGGGTAAACCTATGTAACTGAGTAATGTTGTTTATTTTGCAGTCAAAAAAGAAGAAGATGACATTCCCTTTGTGATCAAGAAAATAGAGTATAAGAAAGACATGGATAAACTAAAGTCAGCAAACTGTGTAAGAATTGAGTTTTGTATCCCCCCTCCCCTAACACACATACTACTTAAAAAATAATGCAAATAGTTTGTCCACTGTTTTCTGGGAAAAATATTTAAGAGATATTAATGAAACTTAACACAAATGTTTAATGCATCAAGATCTGAAGCTGAGTCGATTCTGAGGTTCGTTTGATTTTTTGTTTCAGAGTTATGGCCCTTTTACTTAAAAAATAATGCAAATATATGCATATAGTTTGTCCGCTGTTTTCTGGGAAAACTGTTTGACAGATATTAATGAAACTTCACACACATGTTTAATGCATCAAGACCTGAAGCTTAGTCAATTCTGAGGTTCATTTGATTTGCCGTTTTGGAGTTATGGCCCTTGCACTTAAAAGAAATAATGCAAATCTATGCAAATATATATGAGGATGGCCATAACTTTTTCATTTGAAATGATATTTACTTCTATTTTTTTTATATGGTTAAACCTTAATATGAATTTTCACATATATTGCGGGGTTTTTGGTAAGTCATTTTATTCTAAAGTTATGGTCCTTGAACTTTGTGTGTTCATTGCTTTGTTTGTCGGTCAGCTTTTAGTTTGTCTCTTGTTTTCTGGGAAAACTATTAAGATGATATAAATAAAACTTAAAAGAAATGTTTTAAGCAACAAAATCTGAAGCTGAGTTTATTTTGAGGTTCATTCAGTTTGTCTTTACAGAGTTGTGGCCGTTGCACTTTTCAAAAATCTGCAAATATGAGGATTAGCTGTAACTTTTTTATTTAATAAGATATTCACTTCATTTTTTTAGCTCACCAGAGCACTTTTGTGCTCAGGGTGAGCTTTTGTGATCGCCTGATGTCCGTCGGCGTCCGGCGTCCGTCGTCGGGCGTCAATAATTTGAACCTTTAAAAATCTTCTCCTCTGAATCTACAGGGTTCTCTGCTTTCATATTTGGTACATAGCATCATCTGTAGGTCCCCTACCAAAGTTATATAAATTATGCCCCTGGGGTCAAAAATGGCCCCGCCCCAGGGGTAGCCTGTTTACAATAGAAACATATTGTGAAACTTTGAAAATCTTCTCCTCTTAAACTGGAAGGCTCTCAGCTTTCATATTTGGCACATAGCATCATGTTCAGGTCCACTACATAGTTATATAAATTATGGCCCTGGGGTCAAAATTGGCCCGCCCAAGGGGTGGCCAGTTTTCAATAGTACTAAACATATTATGAAAACTTTGAAAATCTTCTCCTCTTAAACTAGAAGGCTCATAGCTTTCATATTTGGCACATAGCATCATGTTCAGGTCCTCTACAAAAGTTGTATAAATTATGCCCCTGGGGTCAAAATTGGCCCCGCCCCAGGGGTAGCCAGTTTACAATAGAAACATATTGTGAAACTTTGAAAATCTTCTCCTCTTAAACTGGAAGGCTCTCAGCTTTCATATTTGGCACATAGCATCATGTTCAGGTCCACTACAAAAGTTATATAAATTATGCCCCTGGGGGTCAAAATTGGCCCCGCCCAAGGGGTGGCCAGTTTTCAATAGTACTAAACATATTATGAAAACTTTGAAAATCTTCTCCTCTGAATCTAGAAGGTTCTCAGCTTTCATACTTGGCACTTAACATCATGTTCAGGTCCTCTACCAAAGTTATATAAATTATGCCCCTGGGGTCAAAATTGGCCCCGCCCCAGGGGTGGTCAGTTTTCAATAGAAACATAATTTTTTTATACTGACAACTTTGTAAATCTTCTCCTCTGAATCTACAGGGATCTCAGCTTTCATATTTGGCACATAGCATCATGTTCAGGTCCTCTACAAAAGTGATATAAATTATGCCCCTGGGGTCAAAATTGGCCCCGCCTCAGGGGTAGCCAGTTTTCAATAGAAACATATATGGTGAAACTTTGAAAATCTTCTCCTCTGAAACTGGAAGGTTCTCAGCTTTCATATTTGGCACATAGCATCATGTTTAGGTCCTCTACAAAAGTTATATAAATTATGCCCCTGGGGTCAAAAATGGCCCCGCCCCAGGGGTAGTCAGTTTTCAATAGAAACATATATGGTGAAACTTTGAAAATCTTCTCCTCTTAAACTGGAAGGCTCATAGCTTTCATATTTGGCACATAGCATCATGTTCAGGTCCTCTACAAAAGTTATATAAATTATGGCCCTGGGGTCAAAATTGGCCCCGCCCCAGGGGTAGCCAGTTTACAATAGAAACATATTGTGAAACTTTGAAAATCTTCTCTTAAACTAGAAGGCTCTCAGCTTTCATATTTGGCACATAGCATCATGTTCAGGTCCACTACAAAAGTTATATAAATTATGCCCCTGGGGGTCAAAATTGGCCCTGTCCAAGGGGTGGCCAGTTTTCAATAGTACTAAACATATTATGAAAACTTTGAAAATCTTCTCCTCTTAATCTAGAAGGTCCTCAGCTTTCATATTTGGCACATATCATCATGTTCAGGTCCTCTTCAAAGGTGTATAAATTATGCCCCTGGGGGTCAAAATTGGCCCCGTCCAAGGGGTGGCCAGTTTTCAATAGTACTAAACATATTATGAAAACTGAAAATCTTCTCCTCTTAATCTAGAAGGTCCTCAGCTTTCATATTTGGCACATAACATCATGTTCAGGTCCTCTACAAAAGTTGTATAAATTGTGCCCCTGGGGGTCAAAATTGGCCCCGCCCCAGGGGTAGCCAGTTTACAATAGAAACATATTGTGAAACTTTGAAAATCTTCTCCTCTTAAACTGGAAGGCTCTCAGCTTTCATATTTGGCACATAGCATCATGTTCAGGTCCATTACAAAAGTTATATAAATTATGCTCCTTGGGTCAAAATTGGCCCCGCCCAAGGGGTGGCCAGTTTTCAATAGTACTAAACATATTATGAAAACTTTGAAAATCTTCTCCTCTGAATCTAGAAGGTTCTCAGCGTTCATACTTGGCACATAACATCATGTTCAGATGCTCTACACAAGTTATATAAATAATGCCCCTGGGGTCAAAATTGGCCCCGCCCCAGGGGTGGTCAGTTTTCAATAGAAACATATAGTGAGAACTTTGTAAATCTTCTCCTCTGAATCTACAGGGTTCTCAGCTTTCATATTTGGCACATAGCATCATGTTCAGGTCCTCTACAAAAGTTATATAAATTATGCCCCTGGGGTCAAAATTGGCCCCGCCCCAGGGGTAGCCAGTTTTCAATAGAAACATATAGTGAAAACTTTGAAAATCTTCTCCTCTGAAACTGGAAGGTTCTCAGCTTTCATATTTGGCACATAACATCATGTTTAGGGCCTCTACAAAAGTGATATAAATTATGCCCCTGGGGTCAAAAATGGCCCCGCCCCAGGGGTAGTCAGTTTTCAATAGAAACATATATGGTGAAACTTTGAAAATCTTCTCCTCTTAAACTGGAAGGCTCATAGCTTTCATATTTGGCACATAGCATCATGTTCAGGTCCTCTACAATAGTTATATAAATCATGCCCCTGGGGATCAAAATTGGCCCCGCCCAAGGGGTGGCCAGTTTTCAATAGTACTAAACATATTATGAAAACTTTGAAAATCTTCTCCTCTTATCTAGAATGTCCTCAGCTTTCATATTTGGCACATAACATCATGTTTAGGTCCTCTACAAAAGTTATATAAATTATGCCCCTGGGGTCAAAAATGGCCCCGCCCCAGGGGTAGCCAGTTTTCAATAGAAACATATAGTGAAAACTTTGAAAATCTTCTCCTCTGAAATTGGAAGGTTCTCAGCTTTCATATTTGGGACATAACATCATGTTTAGGTCCTCTACAAAAGTTATATAAATTATGCCCCTGGGGTCAAAAATGGCCCCGCCCCAGGGGTAGTCAGTTTTCAATAGAAACATATATGGTGAAACTTTGAAAATCTTCTCCTCTTAAACTGGAAGGCTCATAGCTTTCATATTTGGCACATAGCATCATGTTCAGGTCCTCTACAATAGTTATATAAATTATGCCCCTGGGGTCAAAATTGGCCCGCCCCAGAGGTAGCCAGTTTACAATAGAAACATATTGTGAAACTTTGAAAATCTTCTCTTAAACTGGAAGGCTCTCAGCTTTCATATTTGGCACATAGCATCATGTTCAGGTCCACTACAAAAGTTATATAAATTATGCCCCTGGGGGTCAAAATTGGCCCCGCCCAAGGGGTGGCCAGTTTTCAATAGTACTAAACATATGAAAACTTTGAAAATCTTCTCCTCTTAATCTAGAAGGTCCTCAGCTTTCATATTTGGCACGTAACATCATGTTCAGGTCCTCTACAAAATTTATATAAATTATGCCCCTGGGGGTCAAAATTGGCCCCGCCCAAGGGGTGGCCAGTTTTCAATAGTACTAAACATATTATGAAAACTTTGAAAATCTTCTCCTCTTAATCTAGAAGGTCCTCAGCTTTCATATTTGGCACATAACATCATGTTCAGGTCCTCTACAAAAGTTATATAAATTATGCCCCTGGGGTCAAATTTGGCCCTGCCCCAGGGGTAGCCAGTTTTCAATAGAAACATATAGTGAACACTTTGAAAATATTCTCCAGTTTCAAACTGGAAGGTTCTCAGCTTTCATATTTGACACATAGCATCATGTTCAGGTCCTCTTCAAAGGTGTATAAATTATGCCCCTGGGGTCAAAATTGGCCCTGCCCCAGGGGTGGCTAGTTTTCTATAGAAACATATAGTGACAACATATATGGTGAAACTTTGAAAATCTTCTCCTCCTAAACTTGAAGGCTCATAGCTTCCATATTTGGCACATAGCATCATGTTCAGGTCCTCTACAAAAGTTATATAAATTATGCCCCTGGGGTCAAAATTGGCCCCACCCCAGGGGTAGCCAGTTTTCAATAGAAACATATAGTGAAAACTTTGAAAATCTTCTCCTCTGAAACTGGAAGGTCCTCAGCTTTCATATTTGGCAAATAACATCATGTTCAGGTCCTCTACAAAAGTTATATAAATTATGCCCATGTTCAGATCCTCTACAAAAGTTATATAAATTATGCCCCTGGGGTCAAAATTAGCCTCGCCCCAGGGGTAGCCAGTTTTCAATAGAAACATATAGTGAAAACTTTGAAAATCTTCTCCTCTGAAACTGGAAGGTTCTCAGCTTTCATATTTGACACATAGCATCATGTTCAGGTCCTCTTCAAAGGTGTATAAATTATGCCCCTGGGGTCAAAATTGGCCCTGCCCTAGGGGTGGCTAGTTTTCTATAGAAACATATAGTGACAACATATATGGTGAAACTTTGAAAATCTTCTCCTCTTAAACTGGAAGGCTCATAGCTTTCATATTTGGCACATAGCATCATGTTCAGGTCCTCTACAAAAGTTATATAAATTATGCCCCTTGGGTCAAAATTGGCCCCGCCCCAGGGGTAGCCAGTTTTCAATAGAAACATATAGTGAAAACTTTGAAAATCTTCTCCTCTGAAACTGGAAGGTGCTCAGCTTTCATATTTGGCACATAACATCATGTTCAGGTCCTCTACAAAAGTTATATAAATTATGCCCATGTTCAGGTCCTCTACAAAAGTTATATAAATTATGCCCCTGGGGTCAAAATTGGCCCCGCCCCAGGGGTAGCCAGTTTTCAATAGAAACATATAGTGAAAACTTTGAAAATCTTCTCCTCTGAAACTGGAAGGTTCTCAGCTTTCATATTTGACACATAGCATCATGTTCAGGTCCTCTTCAAAGGTTTATAAATTATGCCCCTGGGGTCAAAATTGGCCCTGCCCTAGGGGTGGCTAGTTTTCTATAGAAACATATAGTGACAACATATATGGTGAAACTTTGAAAATCTTCTCCTCTTAAACTGGAAGGCTCATAGCTTTCATATTTGGCACATAACATCATGTTCAGGTCCTCTACAAAAGTTATATAAATTATGCCCCTGGGGTCAAAATTGGCCCCGCCCCAGGGGTAGCCAGTTTTCAATAGAAACATATAGTGAAAACTTTGAAAATCTTCTCCTCTGAAACTGGAAGGTCCTCAGCTTTCATATTTGGCACATAACATTATGTTCAGGTCCTCTACAAAAGTTATATAAATTATGCCTCTGGGGTCAAAATTGGCCCTGCCCCAGGGGTGGTCAGTTTTCAATAGAAACATATAGTGACAACTTTGTAAATCTTCTCCGCTGAATCTACAGGGTTCTCAGCTTTCATATTTGGCACATAACATAATGTTCAGGTCCTCTACAAAAGTTAAATAAATTATGCCCCTGGGGTCAAAATTGGCCCCGCCCCAGGGGTAGCCAGTTTTCAATAGAAACATATAGTGAAAACTTTTAAAATCTTCTCCTCTGAAACTGGAAGGTTCTCAGCTTTCATATTTGACACATAGCATCATGTTCAGGTCCTCTTCAAAGGTGTATAAATTATGCCCCTGGGGTCAAAATTGGCCCTGCCCCAGGGGTGGCTAGTTTTCTATAGAAACATATAATGAAAACCTCTGACTGCCTGGTGAGCGATGTCAGGGCCATTCTGGCCCTCTTGTTTAAAAATAGTATCACCTTAATATGGAAATCAAGTTCTGAAGCACAGATTAGAAAATGTCAACACTTATAAGGCATGTTGAATCAGAGAAAGTTTGCAAGTGGGCGTATTATTTACTGTATGCGGTACTCTTGTTCCTCTTTGTCTAGTATTTGTTTTTCCATGTATCCTGATCCATGCTTCTTTTCTTCTAATTGAGCTTTATATTCCTGATATAATCGTTCAGCTTTGTTCGGATCAGGTACATAAGGGACCCATTTCATTTGCTTGTAATCGTAGATTTCTATGGAACCCATGTTTGTTAACTTAACTTGCCTTGAACCTTCTTACGTAGTTTCTTCTGCAGCATCTTGATAATACTTTTCAATACACTGTGTCAAGTCAAGTCTTCTGTGTCATGATTAGGCCATAACGATTCAAACAGATTTTTCCTGAGTTTGATGGCCTGTCTGATTGATTCAGCTATACTCATGTGGTGTTACCATCTCAGGTGTTTAGCTGACTGAAGAATTTGTTTTTGCAATGGATCTTTTTGCAGAGCATAAAAATCGATAAGAAACTGACCGTAGTCTCGTCTTAACTTAATCGCATTGTCCGTCCTTCCTTCCATCCATCCGTCCGTCTGTCCTTCCATCCATCCCAAATTCGTGTCCGGTCTGTAACTTCTTCATCTATCAATGGATTTCAAAATAACTTGCCACAAATGTTCACCAGACATAGACGATGTGTCGCGTTCAACTCCCTGGTCCATGGGTCAAAGGTCAAGGTCACAGGGTACAATTACTTTGTCACAAATTTCGTGTCCGGTCTGTAACTTCTTCATCTATCAATGGATTTCAATATAACTTGGCACAAATGTTCACCATACAAAGACGATGTGTCGCGTTCAACTCCCTGGTCCATGGGTCAAAGGTCAAGGTCACAGGGTACAATTACTTTGTCACAAATTTCGTGTCCGATCTTTAACTTCTTCATTTATCAATGGATTTCAATATAATTTGGCACAAAATTTTAATGTTCACCACACAAAGACAATGTGTCGCGTTCAACTCCCAGGTCCATGGGTCAAAGGTCAAGGTCACCGGGTACAATTACTTTGTAACAAATTTCGTGTCCGGCCGGTAACTTCATCTATCAATAGATTTCAATATAACTTGCCACAAATGTTCACCACACAAAGACGATGTGTCGTGTTCAACTCCCAGGTCCATGGGTCAAAGGTCAAGGTCACAGGGTAAAATAACTTTGTAACAAATTTCGTGTCCGGTCTGTAACTTCTTTATCTAGCAATGGATTTCAATAACTTGCCACAAATGTTAACCACACAAAGACGATGTGTCGCGTTCAACTCCCTGGTCCATGGGTCAAAAGTCAAGGTCACAGGGTAAAATTACTTTGTCACAAATTTCGTGTCCGGTCTGTAACTTCTTCATATATCAATGGATTTCAATATAACTAGCCACAAATGTTCACCACATAAAGACAATGTGTCGCGTTCAACTCCCACGTCCATGGGTCAAAGGTCAAGGTCACAGGGTACAATTACTTTGTAACAAATTTCGTGTCCGGTCTGTAACTTCTTCATATATCAATGGATTTCAATATAACTTGCCACAAATGTTCACCACACAAAGACGATGTGTCGTGTTCAACTCCCAGGTCCATGGGTCAAAGGTCAAGGTCACAGGGTAAAATAACTTTGTAACAAATTTCGTGTCCGGTTTGTAACTTCTTTATCTAGCAATGGATTTCAATAACTTGGCACAAATGTTAACCACACAAAGACGATGTGTCGCTTTCAACTCCCAGGTCCATAGGTCAAAGGTCAAGGTCACAGGGTACAACTACTTTGTCACAAATTTCGTGTCCGGTCTGTAACTTCTTTATATATCAATTGATTTCAATATGATTTGGCGCAAATGTTCACCAGACAAAGATGATGTGTCGCTTTCAACTCCCTGGTCTATGGGTCAAAGGTCAAGGTCACAGAATACAATTACTTTGTCAAAATTTTTGTGTCCGGTCTGTAACATCTTTATCTATCAATGGATTTCAATATAACTTGGCACAGATGTTCAACAGACAAAGACAATGTGTCACGATCAGCTCACTGGTCCATATGTCAAAGGTCAAGGTCACCGGGTACAATTACTTGTTTATCTGTGAATGGATTTCAAAGGAACCTGGCACAAATGTTCACCACACAAAAACGATGTGTCAACTCCCTGGTCCATGGGTCAAAGGTCAAGGTCACAGGGTACAATTTTTGGGGGCATTTGTCCTGTGACTGTGACATCTCTTGTTTCTTAACTGAGGTAAACTATTATTAGCCGCCTGAAGAAAAGCTTTCTCCGAAGACAGTCCTTGTTCTGAGTACCAATCACATTCAGCTTTGAACTGCTCAGCATTTTGTTTTCTGAGGGGTCTTGGAAACGTCTACCCCATATATCACGACACGCGAAGCCTACCTCGAATTTTCTACGTTATTCCTGAGGTTCCATATGTACAGATTGATAGTGTTGTTTTCTTGATTTATCTTTGAATGTCACTGTATCCCCCTCTTCATCATCATCATCATTATCAGTATCATCATCATCATTATCCTCCTTATCATCATCTTCATTTCGATCTTCAGTTTCATCTTCCTCCTCTTCAGTATTATCCAATACCATTCGCATATTATTCTCAACCTGTTCAGACACACATGACCCTTGGTTAGTCAAGCTATTTTGAAACATGTTTGTGTTCAAACGATTATGTTCCAGAGTTTGAGCTTTCAAATCCACCACCAAATGACCTCGAGGTTTACGTACTGCCTCCTCATACTGTTTCATAAAAAGTCCACTAGTACATGTATTGGGATAAATACGTCTGGCCAAAGTGGTACAATAAAAGTACAATATATTGCGTATTTAGGGTGATATCTCGACACACTTTACCTTGAGGAAACAGGTTCTGGGTCAAATACACCACCGAAAGATTTCTATGATGACTTCCTTTGGTAAAGAGATCAGCGATGCGTTGGTCGCATTTAGCTCTGTACGTTTTGAGTCGTTGAGATGATCAGGAATTCCAAGGACAAATTGAATATCAGGTTGTTCATAAAGGGGCTGCCATTGTCCGTAACACCAGATAATTCTTTGAGGAGAAGGCCGAATGAGGGAAGAATTCAACAACTGTCGGGTCCAATGCGTTTTACTGCTTCCACTAGGACCGGTAACAATCATGGTGAAAGGATGTTGCACCATAAATACTGTGCCAGGTTCACCTTGAATCTCCGAATATACTGCCCTATTTTTATGCCCCCAAAGCTAGGCTTTGGCGGCATATAGTGATCACACCGTGCGTGTGTGTGTGTGTGTGTGTGTGTGTGGGTGGGTGTGTGGGTGTGTGTACCTTTAGTCCGGAGTATATTTAATTTGTCGCATCAGCTACGGATACCAAATTTGGTGTGTGAGTTCATCTTGGAATGGGGGAGTGTCGCGTACCATTTGAATGTCACTGTGACCTTGACCTTGACCTTTGACCTCGATTTTAAAAAAAGCTTATAGCTTACCAGCTACAAAAAGCTTGACTGCCCTATTTTTATGCCCCCAAAGCTAGGCTTTGGCGGCATATAGTGATCGCACCGTGCGTGTGTGTGTGGGTGGGTGTGTGTGTGTGTGTGTTTGGGTGTGTGTACCTTTAGTCCGGAGTATATTTCCTTTGTCACATCAGCTACGGATACCAAATTTGGTGTGTGAGTTCATCCTGGGATGGCGGAGTGTCGTGTACCATTTCCAGGTCACTGTGACCTTGACCTTGACCTTTGACCTCGATTTTAAAAAAAGCTTATACCTTACCATCTACAAAAAGCTTGTCCGGAGTATATCAACTATACCTTACTAGCTAAGGATTCCGACTTTGGTGTGTGAGTTCATATTGGGATGGAGGAGTGTCGCGTACCATTTTCAGATCACTGTGACCTTGACCTTGACCTTTGACCGATTTTACAAAAAGCTTGTCCAGAGCATATCTCCTATACCTTACCAGATACTGATTCCAAATTTGGTGTGTGAGATCACCTTGAGAAGGCGGAGTGTCGCGTACCATTTTCAGGTCACTGTGACCTTGACCTTTGACCTCGATTTTACAAAAAGCTTATACCTTACCAGCTGCAAAAAGCTTGTCCGGAGTATATCTCTTATACTTTACCAGCTACGGATTCCAAATTTGGTGTGTGTTCATCTTGGGATGGAGGAATGTCGCGTACCATTTTCAGGTCACTGTGACCTTGACCTTGACCTTCGACCTCGATTTGTCAAAAAAGGCTGTCAAGAGAATATCTCCTATACCTTACCAGCTATGGATTCCAAATTTGGTATGTGAGTTTATCTTGGGATGGCGGTGTGTCGCGTACCATTTTCAGGTCACTGTGATCTTGACCTTTGACCTAGATTTTACACAAAGCTTGTCCGGATCATTTCTCCTATACTTTACCAGCTACGGATTCCAAATTTGGTTTGTGAGTTCATCTTGGGATGGTGGAGAGTCATGTACCATTTTCAGATCACTGACCTTGACCTTTGACCTCAGTCCGGAGCATACCATTTTCAGGTCAATGTGACCTTGACCTTGACCTTCGACCTCGATTTTACAAAAAAGGTTGTCAAGAGAATATCTCCTATACCTTACCAGCTACGGATTCCAAATTTGGTGTGTGAGTTTATCTTGGGATGGCGGTGTGTCGCGTACCATTTTCAGGTCACTGTGATCTTGACCTTTGACCTAGATTTTACACAAAGCTTGTCCGGAGTATTTCTCCTATACCTTACCAGCTACGGATTCCAAATTTGGTTTGTGAGTTCATCTTGGGATGGCGGAGAGTCATGTACCATTTTCAGATCACTGACCTTGACCTTTGACCTCAGTCCGGAGCATATCTCCTATACCTTACCAGATACCTTACCAGATGCAAAAATCTTGTCCAGAGCATATCTCCTATACCTTAAACGTTGACAATCAACCCAGGGTTCTTTTTAATGTTGAGAATGACTTAGGGTCCTTTTTAACTAAGTTTTGACCCTTGGCTCTTTTCTTAGCTATCATAATTGTCAAAGGTTCTGTTTCTAATGTTAAGAACTGACTCCTGTGTCATTTTTAACAGCATCAAAATTTCATGTAACACCTGCATTACATTGTATTGTTTTTCCGCCAAAATGCATTTCGGTGTTAAACACTTTGGGGGCATTTGTCACCCGTGACAACTCTCTTGTTCATGTTCATTTCACCATGGACAATACGTTGATCCCTCAGCATAGCGTGACGTCTAGAAAAAGGCTGTAGACACAACCACCACTTCCACCACAACCACCACCACCATCACCACCACCACCACCACCTCCACCACTCCCACCTCAACCACCACCACCACCACCACCACCATCATTATGTCTCCCCCCATATTTATATGGGGGAGACATATTGTTTTTGTGAGAGTTGTCTGTCTGTCTGTCTGCCTGTCCGTCTGTCCGTCCATCTGCACTCACCAAAGGGTAGTTGTGTGACTTTTTCTAACTAGTCCCACAAGTAAAATCATTAACCTGGCCATCTCTTGTGACATTAACCTGGCCATTTCTTGTGACATTAACCTGGCCAGTTGTGGGACATAGGGTTAGGGTTAGGGTTAGCTTCCAGATCATTCTTTTCCAAAGTTAGAGCCAAAAATAGTTTTTCTTGTGGGACTAGTCACACAAGAAAAGATCAAAGGAAAAAGTCACACAACTACCCATTTGTTAGCATGTCTGTCCGTCTGTCCGTCTGTCTGTCCGTCACACTTTTTGTCCAGACGATAACTTCAATATGGCTGATGCCAGTTGATTGAAACTTCATATATGGAAAGAGCATAATGAGAGGAAGTGTCATGCACAAGGTCCATAACTCTGGCTTCACTAATATAGGAGTTATTGCCCCTTATAAAAAAAATTCACGCTTTTTTGTCCGGACGACAGCTCCTATATGGCTCATGCCATTGGAATGCGACTTCATATATGGAAAGATCATGACGAGAGGAAGTGTCATGCACAAGGTCCATAACTCTGACTTCACTAATATTGGAGTTATTGCCCTTTGTAAAAAAAATCACAATTTTTTGTCCGGACAATAACTTCAATATGCCTGATGCCAGTTGATTGAAACTTCATATATGGAAAGAGCATAATGAAAGGAAGTGTCATGCAGAAGGTACATAACTCTGGCTTCACTAATATAGGAGTTATTGCCCTTTGTAAAAAAAAATCACACTTTTTTGTCCGGACGGTAACTTCTATATGACTCATGCCATTAGATTGAAACTTCATATATGGAAAGATCATAACGAGAGGAAGTGTCATGCACAAGGTCTATATCTCTTGCTTCACTAATATTGGAGTTATTGCCCTTTGTAAAAAAAATCACAATTTTTTTCCAGATGATTACTCCTATGTGACACATGCCATTGGAGTGAAACTTCATACATGGAACGATCATGATAAGAGAAAGTGTCATGCATAAGATCCTTAACTCGAGCTTCAATAAATTTAGAGTTATTGCCCCTTGTACATTTGTTTAATTCTTTCTTGTCGGGACGATAACTCCTACATGGCTCTTGCCATCGTATTGAAACTTCATACATGGAAAGAGCATGATGAGAGAAAGTGTCATGAACAAGGGCCATAATTCTGGCTTCAATACTTTTTGAGTTATTGCCCTTTGTTACATTTTGTGTCTGATCAATAACTCCTGTTCGACTGATGCTATTGGAATGACATTTTATTTTTGGAAAAAGCATGATGAAAGTAAGTGTCATGCACAAGGGCCATAAATCTGGTATCAGTATTTTTGGAGTTATTAGCTGTTATCATTTTCTTCTTGAAAAATGTAGTGTGGAAAGCGCATAATGAGGAGAAGTATCATTCATCAAGACCATAACATTTTTAGTGATTTCCCTTTACATATTGTTTTTATTAGAGGGGAGACATCCGTTTTTGTGACAAAAACCTCTAGTTGTTGCTGCTGTCGCACCATCATTGCGACTTTAGTACACTACATTGGATTTATGACATTTTTGTTGCTTGGACTATTCCTTCTTTACTGCATCTTCCTTTATATCGGCTCACGTTTGACAAAGTAAGATCGATCCTTTGTAAATCTCATAAAAGCCTTCATCATCATCAGGGCAATGATGTTTTTCTCCTAGATGGCTTAACACAACGAAACATTTCCCGCACTCTATAAAGCATGGTTTAGAACAAACTGTACATGCGGCATTCATGATGACAGATGAATTGAATCTTAAGTCCGGTGTTCTTATGGTAGTTCATGCAAAAAGCTCAATGGGTTGAATCCAATCAGAATGTATCAACGATGTTTACATAAATGTGAGAGCACTGTAGACTTATTTTACAGTTAAATTGACACATCAAAACTGTCATTCCATAGTTGACGTACAAGCCATTGTCACCAATGGATTCTTGAGACAATTTCAAGCCAAATGGACACCAACATCATCAAAATCGGTTGAATTTTTAAAAAAAAATAAAATAAAAAAATAATACATAATAAAATGTATGTGAAAAATTTGAACATTGTTCATGTTATAAGAGAGCCTTAAATTGACTTTAACAATGAATTCTTGAGACAATTTAGGCTGAATTGACACCAACATCATTAAAATCGGTCGAAAACTAAAGGTGTTCGGGCGGTTTTAAAATTTAGAGTTGAATCGTGCATATTCATGAGCTAAATGACGTCATAGAATTATTTTGAAAAGGCTATAACTAGGTAACGGTAAGAGATAGGACCTTATATGTATACATTTTCTTGCTCTGCGCGACGAGATCTTTACAATGGTGTATAGTTTTATACAGTTTGAGGAGATTAAATTTTAAATTTTAAAAACCGATAAAGGATGATAACTACTCAACCGTATGACAATAGAGATCCTTTTATTCAAATGAAAGGTTAGGATGATATCTATGGTTTGGTACTGCTTTACCCTGTTCTGTTGCACAAAACGCTCATTCTGATCTATTTCTCTATAGAAACTATAACCGTTTCTATTACTGAACATTTATTAAATATAACCATTTATTATTTTCTTGGGTAGGACACATTTATTGTCAAAGGAAATTTTATAACATAGTTCGATCTTCAAAAACCACCTGTCTATAAATTGCAAAATTTTGGTGCAAATTTATATCAATTTTGTGTATTTTTACCTGTTAATACATCGTTTAGCCTGGGGCCATGTTTACAAAAAAGCCATTCAAAAACAAATTTGGTAAATACTGTCTTGATGAATGTTCATGGCGGTTTTCCATTTTGTCTTAAGTCAACAGCGTAGAGGTTGGACACAATAGTGGCTGGTTTTGTTGATCTTTCATTATGTCTTAAATCAACAGTGAGTTTGTTAACATCGAGCCAATGTCATTTAGACCATTGTGTACTTTCCTTTGTGTCTTAAAAGTACAAAAATGAGTCATGCAGGAAACACCACATACAGAACAAACAGTTGCCAGAACAGCAACACAAGGAAACAGCAAATGTACATAAATATAAAAACAACAAGAGACGCACAAAGACAAAACAAACATACAATAGGAGGAAGATGGAAGTACCGCCTTGGAACGGTCAGTGACAAAAGTCACTGGGGGGGTTAAACCGGTTTATGGGCGCCCAACCTCACACTTATTCCATCCCCACCCTAAAAGACAAACAGTGTAAATAAACGTAATCAACCGTGTTGGAGGTAGTAACAATACCGTCACGGCATTATTGATCTTTCATTGTATCTTAAATCAACAGTGTAATGGGGTTGATAACACAGGGACAGTGGCATTCAGATAGTATTGACTTGTCATTAAACTGTTCTTAAATCAACAGTGCACTGGGTTTGTTTATATAGGAACATTGCTATTTAGACCTTATTAAGTTTGCTTTGTGTGTTAAATCAACAGTGTGGTATTGGTAATAATACCTTCCAGGACATATTGGTTTTCCTTTGTCCATTGAGTAAACAGATATTTGAATAGGGTGGTGCAATGATGGTGAAATACTCTAGCTAAAAATATCTATGATGACATTTTAAAAATAGTTACACCTGCAGCGCCTTCTACTTGCGCATGCGCAAGTAGCGCCCTGTACATAAGAAATAAGATCTTTGAGCGTTGGACGTCAAGGCGTATACATGGTAGAACTAGGTACCTTATTATGTCTCCCCCCATATTTATATCGGGGAGACATATTGTTTTCGTGAGAGTTGTCTGTCTGTCTGTCTGTCTGTCTGTCTGTCTGTCCGTCTGTCCGTCTGTCTGTCCGTCCGCACTCACGAAAGGGTAGTTGTGTGACTTTTTTTAACTAGTCCCACAAGTAAAATCATTAACCTGGCCATCTCTTGTGACATTAACCTGGCCATTTCTTGTGACATTAACCTGGCCAGTTGTGGGACATAGGGTTAGGGTTAGGGTTAGCTTCCAGATCATTCTTTTCCAAAGTTAGAGCCAAAAATAGTTTTTCTTGTGGGACTAGTCACACAAGAAAAGATCAAAGGAAAAAGTCACACAACTACCCATCCGTTAGCATGTCCGTCTGTCTGTCCGTCACACTTTTTGTCCGGACGATAACTTCAATATGCCTGATGCCAGTTGATTGAAACTTCATATATGGAAAGAGCATAATGAGAGGAAGTGTCATGCACAAGGTCCATAACTCTGGCTTCAATAATATAAGAGTTATTGCCCCTTGTAAAAAAATTCACACTTTTTTGTCCGGACGATAACTTCAATATGCCTGATGCCAGTTGATTGAAACTTCATATATGGAAAGATCATAATGAGAGGAAGTGTCATGCACAAGGTCCATAACTCTGACTTCACTAATATAGGAGTTATTGCCCCTTGTAAAAAAATGCACACTTTTTTGTCCGGACGATAACTCCTGTATGGCTCATGCCATTTTATTGAAACTTCATATATGGAAAGATCATGACGAGAGGAAGTGTCATACACAAGGTCCATAACTCTGGCTTCATTAATAATAGAGTTATTGCCCTTGTAATTTTTTCAACAATTTTTTTGTCCGGGCGATAACTCCTATATGGCTTGTGCCATTGGATTGAAACTTCATACATGGAAAGATTATGATAAGGGAAAGTGTCATGCTCAAGGTCCATAACTCTGGCTTCACTAATATTGGAGTGATTGCCCTTTGTAAAAAAACCCACAATTTTTTGTTAGGATGACAACTCCTATATGGCACATGCCATTGAAGTGAAACTTCATACATGGATTGATCATGATAAGAGAAAGTGTCATGCATAATGTCCTTAACTCTGGATTCAATAAATTGAGAGTTATTGCCCCTTGTACATTTGTTTAATGCTTTCTTGTCCGGACGATAACTCCTACATGGCTCTTGCCATTGTATTGAAACTTTATACATGGAAAGAGCATGATGAGAGAAAGTGTCATGAACAAAGGCCATAATTCTGGCTTCAATACTTTTGGAGTTATTGCCCTTTGTTACATTTTTTGGCTGATTAATAACTCCTGTTCGACTGATGCTATTGGAATGACATTTCATTTATGGAAAGAGCATGATGAAAGTAAGCGTCATGCCCAAGGGCAATAACTCTGGTATCAATATTTTTGAAGTTGTTAGCTGTTATCATTTTCTTCTTGAAAAATGTGGTGTGGAAAGTGCATAATGAGGGGAAGTATCAATCATCAAGTCCATAACATTTTTAGTTATTTCCCTTTACATATTGTTTTTATTAGAGGGGAGACATCAGTTTTTGTGACAAAAACCTCTAGTTTATTTATTTATTTAATTGTAGTCATACTACTTATAGTAGTATTAATAGTGTTGTTGTAGTTATCATTATTATGTTTATAGTAGTATTACTAGTGTTGTTATCATCATCAGTAGTGGAAATAGTAGTAGTAGTTATTATTATTATCTGGTAGGGAGGACCTGACCCTCAATGCCCACGACAACATACCAGAGGGTATACAAGTCAGTTCTGTATACCGTGTAGCTCCAGATCTTTCTCAATTTAAATCTCATGTGACGATATACATGACCAACTGCTATCGCGAATACCCTTGACAAACCACAGTATCCTTATATGCAAATGAGGTTACTATAAATAGAAACAAAATGGCCACGATTACGCATGATTACGTCATCTTTGTTTGCCTCCAAAGAGACATATATACTACTCATCTGTCTGTCTCGTAACCCTTATCCATATGTCTGTCTCAAAACCCTTATCCATCTGTCTGTCTCTTAACCCTTATCCATCTGTCTGTCTCATAACCCTTATCCATCTGTCTGTCTCTTAATCGGTATCCATCTGTCTGTCTCTTAATTCTTATCCATCTGTTTGTCTCTTAACCCTTATCCATCTGTCTGTATCTTAACCCTTATCCACCTGTCTGTCTCTTAACCCTTATCCATCTGTCTGTCTCTTAACCCTTATCCATCTATCTGTCTCTTAACCATTATCCATCTGTCTGTCTGTCTGTCTGTCTCTGTCTGTCTGTCTGTCTGTCTTGTCTGTCTGTCTGTCTGTCTGTCTGTCTGTCTGTCTGTCTGTCTCTTAACCCATATCCACCTGTCTCTTAACCCATATCCATCTGTCTGTCTCTTAACCCTTATTCACCAGTCTTTCTCTTAACCCTTACCCATCTTTCTGTCTCTTAATCCTTATCCATCTGTCTCTTAACCCATATCCATCTGTCTGTCTCTTAACCCTTATCCATTTGTCTGTCTGTATGTTAGTCTTCTAGGTTCAGGCATTTTCCCCATTATGCAGACCAAAACAAATCAGACATACAATATGATAATCAAATTCTGCAGATCATGATTTAAACATGCCATCATATATTGACATCATGAGATGAATGAGCCAGACATAATACAAGTCTGACAGTTCAGGTGTGGATGCTACTTTTACCCATTACCTCATAAGCTATATTTAGACCCAACCTCTTGGAATAAATCCAGGGAAAAGGAGCACTTACTAGAGAAAAGGAAAACTTGGAATAGTATTATATTGAAACCATTGTGATAAATTGAGCATTTGCTCCTCTGGAGCTAAATGCTCTATTTATCACAGTGGTTTCAAAAGGAGACTTTTACAGAGACATCAAAAGGTGTCAATATTAGGGAGTGGGCTAAAACAGTTTCCACCTGTTTCTAATAAAGTTTTACATTAACTTTGGAATATGCTAGTTTAAAGAAAAGAAAAGAAACAGAAATTATCACGATGGTTTGAAAGTACAAATTCTAAAAGTTTCCCTCTCTAGTTAATGCTCCTGCCGAAATTTTTGTTTACACCAATTCTGCAGACATTTCCATTTCATTTTAACCCTTTCCCAGTTCTATGTCTGTCTAAAATTTCAATGCAAATAAAATATTGAAGGTGGAACACTGCAGTCATTTTAGAAAGTAAAGAAACAAATCTGTCAAATTCCATTACCAAGCAGAGCAGACCCTGATCATACAGCTACTATAGGGGCCATCTGATCTAGGTCTACTCTGCTTAATGTATGAAAACGCGTTTATATGAAGGAAAGGGTTAAAGACATGGTCTGAGTGTTAGACAGTTTTTTCATCCTGATGCATCTTCTAGTTAATCATCTAGATTCAGACCTTGTAAAGGTTACCACAGGTTTACCGACTGTGTGTTAAAAATTAACAAACTTTTTCTATTGTGCAGGAGATGCTTGCAGCAAGACTGATGCACTTTGCAATTGTTCCCCTGATTGCCATGGCAGAAGATATAGAAAAGGAGTGAGTGTTTCTCATTGCTTTCACCACTGACTGAAAGTAACTGCTTACTTGCAGACAGTCGTTTTAAGCTCCACTTTTTCCAAAAGTGGAGCTATTGTCATGACCCTCTCATTGACATCGGCGTTAGTTAACCTTTTTAGCTCACCAGAGAACAAAGTGCTCAGGGTGAGCTATTGTGATCGCCTGATATACGTCCTCCGTTGGCGTGCGACGTCCGTCGGTCGCCATCTTTCTTCAACAATTTGAACCTTTAAAAATCTTCTCCTCTGAATCTACCGGGTTCTCAGCTTTTATCTTTGGCACATAGCATCATATTTAGGTCTCTACAAAAGTTATATAAATTATGCCCCTGAGGTCAAAATTGGCCCTGCCCCAAGGATGGCCAGTTTTCAATAGAAACATATAGTGAAAACTTTGAAAATCTTCTCCTCTGAGACTGCAATGTTCTCATCTTTCATATTTTGCACATAGCATCATGTTCAGGTACTCTACAAAAGTTATATACAAGGGTTGTCACAAAATAGCTTGACAAACGTTACAATTTGAAAACTATTATTGCGATTTCAATACATGTTGAGACCGGATTCACTTGATACATGGCATTAATGTTAATCAGGGGTAGTAGATGTGCAAGACCTTTGGCCTTGAAATTGGAAAAATCCGGTGTAATTCTGCAAATCTGGTTTGGTTTGGCTTTGTGATCAAGGCTGCCATTTGGGTTATTCATCACCTTTAGTGATAGTTCTAGTTTTGTACTGTTTTAGGACATCCACGGATAGTACAATTTATTCTGTACTGTTTTAGGACATCCACTAAATGTACAGTTTATTTAATTCTGTTTTAGGACAGGTCTGCAAATACATGTAGTGCAATTTATTCTGTATTGTTTGAGGACAAGTCTGCAAAAATACGGCGCAAGTTATTATATAATGCTTAAAGGCAAGTCTGCAGACAGACAGTGCGATTTATTCTATATTGTTTAAACCTTTAATACTTAAATATTCATGTAAGAAATAATGACTCATAAATATTAATTAGATTTAATTGTTTTGGGTTTGTCCGTCCGTCCGTCCGTCAATCCGCACTCACGAAAGGGTAGTTGTGTGACTTTTTTTAACCAGTCCCACAAGTAAAATCATTAACCTGGCCATCTCTTGTGACATTAACCTGGCCATTTCTTGTGACATTAACCTGGCCAGTTGTGGGACATAGGGTTAGGGTTAGGGTTAGCTTCCAGATCATTCTTTTCCAAAGTTAGAGCCAAAAATAGTTTTTCTTGTGGGACTAGTCACACAAGAAAAGATCAAAGGAAAAAGTCACACAACTACCCATCCGTTAGTATGTCCGTCTGTCCGTCCGTTCGGTTTACTTCCGATGCCATATCTCTGTAACCGATTGACAGAATTCATTGTAACTTGACATGAATATATGTTATCACTGGGGCACCGTTCCCATATATTACTTTTCCAGATCACTTTCAGCATTAGGAGTTATTGCCCTTTTAATCGCAAAAATGACATATATTTTTTTCTCTCTCGTACCATATCTCTGTAAAGGATCGACAGAATCCAATGAAACTAGACATGAATATTTGTTATCACTGGGACATGTATTACATTTCCAGATCTCTTGTGGCATTTAGGAGTTATTAACCTTTTATATGCTAAAATGATTTTTTAACTAAAATTCTGATTGCAGGATCCTTTTCAAATTTCACTACAATGTTTATCTGGACATGCTACAGTAGCATGGGTGTGTCCTGGGTGTTTCTTCTCAATTTCAATTGTTAAAAAAAACTAATGACCCGTTTAATTGACTGATTATCAGATATTCATACATAGAGCTGGAATTATTTCTAAACACCTATTAACCCTTTCCAAGTTTGCTTTGACAATCTGATCTGGGTCTACTCTGTTTGCTAATGAGTAAAAACATGTTATTTCCATGAAACGAATTTTTAGCTTTGATAAAAACTGTAAAATCAAATCTATATCTTGTCAAAAGCAAACAGAGCAGATCCTGATCAGACAGCTTCTATAGGAGCTGTCTGATCTGGGTCTACTCTTATTTTTAATCCTAAATCACACATTATTTCTGTAAAGAGAAGTTTTTGCTTTGACAAAAACTGTAGAATCAGATCTATATTGTGTCAAAAGCAAACAGAGCAGACCCTGATCAGGCGGCTTCTTTCAAAGAGATCTGTAATGTCGTCTGCTTCAGATTTGTTGTCATTTGAATTTCTAAAAGATCAGTTTTAGGCATTTTGACCTAAGTTGTAAACAATTTAGATCTTGGTCAGACAGTTACTTGGTATTAGATCTGAATCCAGACTGTGTGTCAATCTTAGTTCAAGTTGATTCAGCAGTGAAAGGGTGAAAGCAGTGTCATCTGCTAGAAATGTTGTCTGCTGAAAAATTAACATTGTCAATATTACTGTAACTCAGGTGAGCGATATAGGGCCAATGGCCCTCTTGTTCATATTTTCTTGTCAGTCCGTCTGTCACGCTTCGTGTCCGGGCCATATCTCCTACAAAGTTAGGCCAAATTCGTTATAACTTCACAAATTGAAGAAGCATGATGAGGAGTAGTGTCATGCTCCTATAGGAGGCATCTGATCTGGGTCTACTCTGTTTTCAAATGTGTGAAAACACGTTTATATGAGGGAAGGGTTAATTAATAATAGTGATTGGCATTATGATATTATTATAACCTGCCCTGCAGTTCAGAAGAAGGGTAATTCATGTAAAGACTCCAGAATGCCAAATAAATTAAATAAATTATGAACTATTTTTTAACATGAAATTGTATTACTTGAAACTACTAAGTTAAACTTAATATGAAATTATTATGTAATAATTTATAATAATATTCAAATGCAAAAAACCAGTTTGGAATGCTAGGGTACACATACCCGTTCAGAAGAACAGTTGATCGCTTTTAGTCAGAACTTTTTATGGCCTTTTTAGCTCACCTGGCACAAAGTGCCAGGTGAGGTATTGTGAGGGGGCAGTGTCCGTCGTCGTGTGTCGTGCGGTGTGCGTCGTGCGTCGTCAACAATTTACTTAAACATCTTCTTCTCTGAAACCACAAAGCCTAGAGCTTTGATATTTGGTATGTAGAATCATCTAATGGTCCTCTACAAAGATTGTTCAAATTATGACCCCTGGACCAAAAATGGCCCCGCCCTGGGGCTTATCAGTTTTTCTTAGGAAAATCTTTAAAAATCTTCTCCTCTGAAACCGTAAGGCCTAGACCTTTGATATTTGGTATGTAGCATCATCTAATGTTCCTCTACAAAGATTGTTCAAATTATGACCCCCGGACCAAAAATGGCCCCGCCCCGGGGCTTATCAGTTTTTCATAGGAAAATCTTTAAAAATCTTCTTCTCTGAAACTGTAAGGCCTAGACCTTTGGTATTTAGTATGTAGCATCATCTAATGGTCCTCTACAAAGATTGTTCAAATTATGACCCCCAGGCCAAAAATGGCCCCGCCCCGGGGCTTATCAGTTTCTCATAGGAAAATCTTTAAAAATCTTCTTCTCTGAAACCGTAAGGCCTAGACATTTGATATTTGGTATGTAGCATTATCTAATGGTCCTCTACAAAGATTGTTCAAATTATGTCCCCTGGACCAAAAATGGCCCCGCCCTAGCGCTTATCAGTTTTTAGCTCACCAGAGCACAAAGTGCTCAGGGTGAGCTATTGTGATGGCCCGTTGTCCGTCGTCTGTCGTCGTGCGTCGTGCGTCGTTCGTCGTTCGTCGTTCGTCATTCGTCGTCCGTCGTCAACAATTTGAACCTTTAAAAATCTTCTCCTCTGAATCTACAGGGATCTCAACTTTCATCTTTGGCACATAGCATCATATTCAGGTCCTCTACAAAAGTAATATAAATTATGCCCCTGGGGTCAAAATTGACCCCGCCCCAGGGGTGCCTTGTTTTCAATAGAAACATATAGTAAAACTTTGAAAATCTTCTCCTCTGAAACTGGAAGGTTCTCAGCTTTCATATTTAGCACATAGCATCATGTTCAGGTCCTCTACAAAAGTTATATAAATTATGGCCCCGGGGTCAAAATTGGCCCCGCTCCAGGGGTGGGCAGTTTTCAATAGAAACAAATAGTGAAATCTTTGAAAATCTTCTCCTCTGAAACTGGAAGGCTCTCTGCTTTCATATTTGGCACAGAGCATCATGTTCAGGTCCTCTACAAAAGTTATATAAATTATGGCCCCTGGGTCAAAATTGGCCCCGTCCCAGGGGTGGGCAGTTTTCAAAAGAAACAAATAGTGAAATCTTTGAAAATCTTCTCCTCTGAAACTGGAAGGCTCTCAGCTTTCATATTTGGCAGAGAGCATCATGTTCAGGTCCTCTACAAAAGTTATATAAATTATGGCCCCAGGGGTGGGCAGTTTTCAATAGAAACAAATAGTGAAATCTTTGAAAATCTTCTTCACTGAAACTGGAAGGTTTTCAGCTTTCATATCTGGCACATAGCATCATGTTCAAGTCCTCTACATAAGTTATATTATTTATGGCCCTGGGGTCAAAATTGGCCCCGCCCCAGGGGCGGGCACTTTTCAAAAGAAACAAATAGTGAAATCTTTAAAAACCTTCTTCTCTGAAACTGGAAGGCTCTCAGCTTTCATATTTGGCACATAGCATCATGTTCAGGTCCTCTACAAAAGTTATATAAATAATGGCCCCGGGGTCAAAATTGGCCCGCCCCAGGGATGCGCAGTTTTCAATAGAAACAAATAGTGAAATCTTTGAAAAGCTTCTCGTCTGAAACTGGAAGGTTCCTGGCTTTCATATTTGGCACATAGCATAATGTTCAGGTCCTCTACAAAAGTTATATAAATTATGGCCCTGGGGTCAAAATTGGCCCGGCCCCAGGTGTTGGCAGTTTTCAATAGAAACAAATAGTGAAATCTTTGAAAATCTTCTTCTCTGAAACTGGAAAGCTCTCAGCTTTTATATATTGGCACATAGCATCATGTTCAGGTCCTCTACAAAAGTTATATAAATTATGGTGCCCTGGGGTCAAAATTGGCCCTGCCCCAGGGGTGGGCAGTTTTCAATAGAAACAAATAGTGAAATCTTTGAAAATCTTCTCGTCTGAAACTGGAAGGTTTTCAGCTTTCATATTTGTCACATAGCATCATGTTCAGGTCCTCTACAAAAGTTATATAAATTATGGCCCGCCCCAGGGGTGGGCAGTTTTCAATATAAACAAATAGTGAAATCTTTGAAAATCTTCTTCACTGAAACTGGAAGGCTCTCAGCTTTCATATTTGGCACAGAGAATCATATTCAGGTCCTCTACAAAAGTTATATAAATTAGGTATGGTCTCGGGGTTAAAATTGGCCCTGCCACAGGGGTGGGCATTTTTCAATAGAAACATATTGAGAAATCTTTGAAAATCTTCTTCTCTGAAACTGGAAGGTTAATCTCAGCTTTCATAATTGGCTCATAGCATCATCTTCAGGTCCCCTACAAGTTTTTCTAAATTATTCCCCTGGGGTCAAAATTGGCCCGCCCCAGGGCCGGCTAGTTTTCTATAGAAACATATAGTGAAAACTTTGAAAATCTTCTCCTCTGATTGTCTGGTGAGCGCTTCAGGGCCATTCTGGCCCTCTTCTTTAAATTATGCCCCTGGGGTTATGCCTCGGGTTGGACCATATAAAGTAAAAACATTGAAAATCTTCTCTGAAACTGGAATGTTCATAACTTTCATATTTGGCACATAGATTCATGTTCAGGTCCTCTACAAATGTTATATAAATTTGCCCCTGTGGTCAAAATTGGCCCTGCCCCAGGAGTAGCCAGCTTTCAATAGAAACATATAGCGAAAACTTTGAAAATCTTCTCCTCTGATTGTCAGGTGAGCGCTTCAGGGCCATTATGGTTTTACATAGAAATACAGTGTATGCAAAAATCTATAGTAACCAGGTAAGGGATTTAGGGCCATCTGGTTTAAATCTTCTTCTCTGAAACCACAAACCCTAGAACCTTTGGTATGTTGCATTGAATGGTCCTCTACCAAGGTTGTTCAAATCATGACCCCCAGGTCAAAACTGGCCCTGCACTGGGGCTTATCAGTTTTACATAGACTTATATTGGAAAACCTTTAAAAATCTTCTTCTCTGAAACCACATACCCTAGAGCTAAGATATTTGGTATGAAGCATCACCTAATAGACCTCTACCAAGTTTGTTCAAATTATGTCCCCCGGGCCAAAAATGGCCCCGCTCCCGGGTTTATCAGTTTTTTAGCTCACCAGAGCACAAAGTGCTGATGTCTGTCGGCGTTAGTTGTGTGTAGTGCATCGACAACAATTTGAACCTTTAAAAATCTTCTCCTCTTAATCTACAAGGTTTTCAGCTTTCATTTTTGGCACATAGCATCACCTTATAGGTCCTCTACAAAAGTTATATAAATAATTCCCCTGGAGTCAAAATTGGCAACACCCTGGGGGTGTCAAGTTTTCAATAGAAACATATAGTGAAAACTTTGAAAATCTTCTCCTATGGTATCTGCTTCAGAATTATTGTCTGTTCACACTGATTTTAACCCATTCTCTCATAGGCTATTTTTAGATCCTACCTCTTTGAATAAATCTACCTAAAATGAGCATTAATTAGAGAAAAGGATAAAATCAGAATTGTGTAGATTTGAAACCATTGTGATATATAGAGCATTTGCTCCTATGCACAATGGTTTCATAAATTGACTGTTACAGAGGCATAGAAAGGTGCATTTATGGAAGAAAGGGTTAATGCATATCAATCTTACTATTAACTCTCTTGTACAAACCACATAATTATAAAGTTCACATATGCATCAGATCAGAATCAAACTGTGTGCTAATTAGAAATTACTTCTTAAACTGGAAGTTTCTCAGCTTTCATATTTGGCACATAGCATCATCTTGAGGTCCTCTACAAAACATGAATTATGCCCCTGGGTTCAAATGAAGCCCTGCACTAGAGGTGGCCAGTTTTCTATAGAAACAGAGAAAACTTTGAAAATCTTCTCCTGATTGTCTGGTGAGCGACATCAGGGCCATCATTGCCCCTCTTGTTTTGTCTGTAACTTTAACGCAACTTTAACATTGGTCATAACTTTTGAGCCAGTACAGATAGAGACTTGACATGTCAAGGTCAAGGTCATCCTTCAGGGTCAAAGGTCAAATTGTCTGTTTGTTTGTCTGTAACTTTAACATTGGTCATAACTTTTGAACCAGTACAGCTAGTGACTTGATATTTGGCATGCATATGTATCTCATAACGCCGCACATTTTGAGGGGTGACATGTCAAGGTCATCCTTCAAGGTCAGAGGTCAAATATATGGGTCAAATCACAGACTAACATTGGCCATAACTTTTGGTCCAGTAGAGATAGAGACTTGATATTTGGCATGCTCGTGTATCTCATGAAGCTGCACATTTTGAGGGGTGACATGTCAAGGTCATCCTTCAGGGTCAAAGGTCAAATTGTCTGTTTCTTTGTCTGTAACTTTAACGCAACTTTAACATTGGTCATAACTTTTGAGCCAGTACAGCTGGTGACTTGATATTTGGCATGCATATGTAGCTCATAAAGCCGCACATTTTGAGGGGTGACATGTCAAGGTCATTCTTTAGGGTCAAAGATCAAATTGTCTGTTTGTTTGTCTGTAACTTTAACATTGGTCATAACTTTTGAGCCAGTACAGATAGAGACTTGATATTTGGCATACCTATATATCCTATAAAGCCACACATTTTGAGGGAGACATGTCAAGGTCATCCTTCAGGGTCAAAGGTCACCAACTTCAAATTGGCCATAACTTTTGAACCAATAGAGATAAAGTCTTGATATTTGTTATGCATGTGTATCTCATGAAGCTGCACATTTTGAGGGGCAACATGTCAAGGTGAAGGTCATCTTTCATGGTCAAAGGTCACCGACTTTAACATTGGCCATAACTTTTGAACCTTTAGATACAGACTTGACATTTGGTATGCATGTGTATCTCATGAAGCTGCACAGTTTGGGGGTGACATGTCATCTTTCAGGGTCAAAGGTCACCCACTTTAACATCAGCCTTAACTTTTGAACCAGTAGAGATACAGACTTGATAGTTGGTATACATGTGTTTCTCATTTGGCTGCACAGTTTAAGGGGTGACATGTCAATGTCAAGGTCATCTTTGAAGGCCAAACGTCACCATCATTAACATTGGCCATAACGTTTGAACCAGTAGATATACAGCCTTGATACTGGTATGCATGTGTATCTCATGAAGCCGCACAGGTTGAGGGGTGACATATCAAGATCAAGGTCATCCTTCATGGTCAAAGGTCACCAACTTTAACAATGGTCATAACTTTTGAACCAGTAGAGATACAGACTTGATATTTGGTATGCATGTGTACCCCAAAAAGCTACACAGTTTGAGGAGTGGCATGTCAAGATCAAGGTCATCCTTCAGGGTCAAATATCATATGAAGGGGACAAAGTGTTTCACAAACACATTGTCAAACTTGCTGTGGTGGTTGGTTATGACCACTAGATGACCCCTATTGTTTTTGAGGTCACTAGGTCAAAGGTCAAGGTCACCATGACCTTAACTGGTTAAATGGTTTCCAATCAATATCTGCTCAAGGGTTCGGGTAGAATCTTCAAACTTGCTGTGGTAGTTGGTCATGACCACTGTTTGACCCCTATTGTTTTTGATGTCACTAGGTCAAAGGTCAAGGTCACCATAACCTTAACTGGTAAAATGGTTTCCGATCAATAACTACTCAAGGGTTTGGCTTAGGATCTTCAAACTTGCTGTGGTGGTTGGTCATGACCACTAGATGAGTCCTATTGTTTTTGAGGTCACTAGGTCAAAGGTCAAGGTCACCATGACCGTAACTGGTAAAACGGTTTCTGATCAATAACTGCTCAAGGGTTTGGCTTAGGCTCTTCAAACTTGCGTAGGTGGTCGGTCATGACAATTAGATGAGCCCTGTTGTGTTTGAGGTCACTAGGTCAAAGGTCAAGGTCAGCATGACCTTAACTGATGAAATGGTTTCCGATTAATAACTGCTTGTTTTGGTTTGGGATCTTCAAACTTGCTGTTGGGGTTGGTGGTGACCACTAGATTACCCCTATAGTTGTTGAGGTCACTAGGTCAAAGGTTAAGGTCACCATGACTTTAACTTGTGAAATGTTTTCAGATCAATAAATGATCAGTGGTTTGCCTTAGAATCTTCAAAGTTGCTGTAGTCATGACCACTAGATGACCTCTATAGTTGAGGTCACTAGATCAAAGGTCAGGGGGTCTGGGGGGTATACATGTTTTACAAACATCTGTTGTTAAAGATTTCCATAGAAAGCAGTAATTTGGCCCTATATTCATAAACATGGTCAAAATATCTATTTATGTATCAAAGGCAAGAAAAACCTGGTTGACCGATCCAGGGCTGTCATAGCACTCATGTTTTAAATTGAATATCTAAAGATCCCCCCCCCCCCCAATTGTTTGCCGTCTTACTAGGTAATATATTTGGCAAGGGATATCAATTCTATGAATCTGCTTGTTAAAATAGCACCTGGACATAGCAGTAACTGTAGAATCATATCTATATTACATCATCAGCGAACAGAGCAGAGCCTGATCAGATGGCTCTTACAGGTCAGGGTTCTACTCTATCTGCAAAAGCTTAGAAAGACATATCTGCAGAATTTGATTATCATATTGTATGTCTGGTTTGTTTTTGTCTGCATAATGGGGAAAATGCCAGAACCTAGCAGACTAACAGACAGACATACAGATGGACTAAGGAAAAGTCTGCAAATATTTTCATTTCAAACATTATGAACCAAATTTGATGACCACTGGAAATAGTTAGATGCTGAGTAGCTTTGCATTTCATCATGATCCAAAATGTTTAATGCTACTTTTAGAATTGAGTTAGTTGATTGGTTTTGTAAACAAAAGTTACTAATCCCCAGTCACACCTAGCCTCATTGCCACTGAGATTGCATAGGATTGTTAAATTTTCCATAGCGCCGTGAGATCATAGCAAGAATTGATATTTATCGTGAAGATAGGGATGTCATGGCAACCAAGACATTTCTACAGAGCTCCTATGACGTTTCTATGGAGCTCCTATGGCTTTCTACCATGTGACTTCAAGTTGTGATTATCTTTGCTCTCATGGCTCTCTCATGGATCTTCCACTGTGTGCATCGAGTTGTCACGATGCCTGCACTGTGCTTTCACGGCGCCTGTTTAGCCGGGTAGAGATTATGGTAAAATGGGTTGATAGGCTTTACTGAGTGGCTTGGTGGCTCAGTCGGTAGAGTGTTGGCATGGTAAGCCAGAGGCCCTGAGTTCGAGTCCCAGTCGAGTCACAACTTTTTCACCATGTTACATTTGGCGCCCAACATAAATAACCCATAAGGTGATTTTAAAAACTGATTTATATGAAAATAATATGAAGATTATATGAATATAATGTGTAATAATAAGAAACTCGTGGAGTGTTCTTTGAGTAAGAATTCAGGACGAATTTTTGTGTAGAGGGGGTGTGTGTAGCTGGGTAGAGATTATTGTGAAATGGGTTGATAGGCTTCACGGTGTGGCTTGGTGGTTCAGTCGGTAGAGTGTTGGCATGATAAGCCAGAGGCCCTGGGATCGAGTCCCAGTCGAGTCACAACTTTTTCACAATGTTACACCTGCATTGCAGAGACGGCACTTTAAAGAGGCTATGGTAGAACCCTTCTAGGCTTCTATGCCTTGGGGGCGCTCCTCCGTCGTCGTCTCAGAAAGAGATACACAATTTCTGCATCATCCTGGATCTGCTTACCTGCATATAGGCAAGCAGTAGCCCGCTTGCTGTCATGCATCAGTCATAATTAAATGAATGTTTTTTTGCATATCTGATTTACATAATCCAGTGTACTATTTTGTTGGTTTGGTTCATGCTGATGGATGTGATAGATTAACTAAGAAGCACATTTTGTGTGCAATTCTTGCTGTGGTAGCTCCGTTTAGACATTGTAAGAGCACGGTAAAAATTACACTCCATGTAAGTGGAGTATAAACCCGATAGAGACACAATGCCATCTCAGAGGACATTGTATGATAGCCATGCATGTGCCACGACGATGCGTGCAATCCCTCTGCATGCAACCCTGCATTCTGCATTTTTTTTTATGCTGTGGGATCACTGTGAGAATGTGGCCCTTGTGTGACAGGGATGTTCAGAAAATTTAATCCTCTTCCTCATATAGATTACTTTGGATTGGCAACTTTGCAATCTTAGTGGACCCAGATCAAACCACTTCTACTGGAATCCTCTGGAGTCCTCTGATCTGCTTGATCTACCGGAGTCCTCTGATCTACTGGAGTCCTCTGATCTACTGGAGTCCTCTGATCAAGACAAGGTCTCCTCTATTTTGTTCTTGATTCAACATTTTTAGCCTTTGTAAAAAAAATATTTTATTCATAATGCCATTATAAGAATTCAACTTATGGATTCATTTTGTCAGCATTTCTAGCATTCAAAATATTAATACAAGGTATATAACTGTGGTTCAGTTATGGCAACATACTTTAAGATTTTGTATTTTGTGTCTCTTTCAGGACATACTATTTCATGCTGCCCTATTTAGAAAAAGGTAACTTGGGGAGAAAGCTACAAGAAGATCTTTACAAAATTGATAATAAAAAGAAACCACAGTTGGAGAAGGATACCAGAATGCGGATACTGCTACAAGTTGCATGTGCCATGGAGTTCCTGCACAGTGAAGTGAAAAACTTTAGGTTAAGAGCCTTTCCTTCTTTCTTATGCCCCCATTCTTATGCTATTTTAGCTCTCCAGAGCAGGGTGAGTTTTTAGCTCACCTGGCGCAAAGTGCCAAGGTGAGCTATTGGGATGATCCTATGTCCAGCGTCCGTCGTGGTGCGTATGTGCGTTGTGCTACGTGCGTACGTGCGGGCGTCGACAATTTACTTAAACATCTTCTTCTCTGGAACTACAAAGCCAAGAGCTTTGATATTTGGTATGTAGTATGATGTAATGGTCCTCTACAAAGATTGTGCAAATTATGTCCCCCGGGCCAAAAAAAGCCCCAGGGCTTATCAGTTTTTCATAGGAAAATCTTGAAAAATCTTCTTCTCTGAAACTGTCAGGCATAGACCTTTGGTATTTGGTATGTAGCATCATCTAATGGTCCTCTACTAAGATTGTTCAAATTATGACCCCCAGGACAAAAATGGCCACGCCCAAGGGCTTATCAGTTTTTCATGGGAAAATCTTTAAAAATCATCTTCTCTGAAACTGTAAGGCATAGACCTTTGATATTTGGTATGTAGCATGATCTAATGGTCCTCTACTAAGATTGTTCAAATTATGACCCCTGGGCCAAATATGGCCACGCCCCGGGGCTTATCAGTTTTTCATAGGAAAATCTTTAAATATATTCTTCTCTAAAATTATAAGGTATAGACCTTTGATATTTGGTATGTAGCATTATTTAATCGTCCTCTACCAAGATTAATCAAAATATGACCCCGGACCAAAAATGGCCCCGCCCAAGGGCTTATCAGTTTTTCATAGGAAAATCTTTAAAAATCTTCTCCTCCAGAACTGTAAGGTCTAGGCCCTTGATATTTGGTATGTAGCATCATCAAATGGTTTTCTACCAAGATTATTCAAATTATTACCCCTGAGTCAAAGATGGCCCCGCCCTGGGGCTTATCAAGATTTTTCAAATTATGCAATCTGTCATTGAAATCATTAATCTGTTACGAACAGGTGAGCGATTAAGGGCCGTCATGGCCCTCTTGTTGTGATTTCCTGATGTCCGTCATCCTTTAAAATCTCCTCCTCTGAATCTACATGGTTCTCATCTTTCATCTTTAGCAAATAGCATCATCTGTAGACCCTCTACAAAAGTTATAAAAAGCATGCCCCGCCCCAGGGATGGCCAGTTTTCCATAGAACAGGAATACTACGCTTCAGGAAAATTGAAATTTTTTCAAGGTCAGGGAATTGTCAAGGAATTTTGAAAACATGAGAATGCAGGTCATATATTTTATAAATTTCATAAATTGTTACAGAAATTATGATAGAAAGACCAAATTTCGGGATGTAATGTGTTAGGGAAATTTGAAATTAAGTTGAGGAATTCTGTTTACTGTGGTTTGTGGCAACCCTGTAGAAACATACAGTGAAAACTTTGAAAATCTTCTCCTCTTCTCAGTTTTTATACGCCCACCTAATAAAGGTGGTCGTATATTGGCGTGGCCCTGTCCGTCCGTCCGTCCGTTCGTTCGTCCGTCAGCATTTTGTTTGTCCGCAGTTATCTCGGAAAACTTTTTGGCAGATATTAATGAATCTTCACACAATTGTTTAATGTATCAAGATCTGAAGCTGAGTTGATTCAGAGGTTCATTTGATTTTTCGTTTCAGAGTTATGGCCCTTGTCCTTAAAAAATGCAAATAGTTTGTCCGCTGTTTTCTGGGAAAACTATGTGAGAGATATTAATGAAACTTCACACAAATGTTTAATGCATCAAGATCTGAAGCTGAGTCGATTCTGAGGTTTATTTGATTTGTCGTTTCCGAGTTATGGCCCTTTTCCTTAAAAACATAATGTAAATACATGCAAATAGTTTGTCCGCTGCTTTCTGGGAAAACTATTTGAGAGATATTAATGAAACTTCACACAAATGTTTAATGTATCATGATCTGAAGCTGAGTTGATTTTGAGGATCATTTAATTTTTCGTTTCAGAGTTATGGCCCTTGTCCTTAAAAAATAATGCAAATACATGTAAATAGTCCGCTGTTTTCTGGGAAAACTATTTAAGAGATATTAATGAAACTAAATACAAATGTTAATGCATCAAGATCTGAAGCTGAGTTGATTCTGAGGATCATTTGATTTTTCGTTTCAGAGTTATGGCCCTTGTCCTTAAAAAATAATGCAAATACATGTAAACAGTTTGTCCGCTGTTTTCTGGGAAAACTATTTAAGAGATATTAATGAAACTTCACACAAATGTTTAATGCGTCAAGATCTGAAGCTGATTTGATTCTGAGGATCATTTGATTTTTCGTTTCAGAGTTATGGCCCTTGTCCTTAAAAAATTATGCAAATATATGCATATTGTTTGTCCGCTGTTTTCTGGGAAAACTATTTGAGAGTTATTAATGAAACTTCACACAAATGTTAAATGCATCAAGATCTGAAGCTGCGTCGATTTTGAGGTTCATTTGATTTTTCGTTTCCGAGTTATGGCCCTTTTACTTAAAAAATAATGCAAATACATGCAAATAGTTTGTCCGCTGTTTTCTGGGAAAACTGTTTGACAGATATTAATGAAACTTCACACACATGTTTAATGCATCAAGACCTGAAGCTAAGTCAATTCTGAGGTTCATTTGATTTGCCGTTTCGGAGTTATGGCCCTTGCACTTAAAAGAGATAATGCAAATCTATGCAAATATATATGAGGATGGCCATAATTTTTTCTTTTGAAATGATATTTACTTCAATTTTTTTATATGGTTAAACCTTAATATGAATTTTCACATATATTACGGGGTTTTTGGTAAGTCATTTTATTCTAAAGTTATGGTCCTTGAACTTTGTGTGTTCGTTGCTATGTATCGGGCGAAAAACATGGCCGCCAGAGGGCGTGGTCAATATTTCCATATATGGTAATATGGAATTTTCATAGGAAAATCTTTAAAAATCTTCTTCTTTGAAACTGTAAAGCCTAGACCTTTGATATTTGGTATGTAGCATGATCTTATGGTCCTCTACAAATATTGTTCAAATTATGACCCCTGGGCCAAAAATGGCCCCGCCCAAGGGCTTATCAGTATTTCGTAGGAAAATCTTTAAAAATCTTCTTCTCTGAAACTGTAAGGCTTAAACCTTTGATATTATTTATGTAGCATGATCTTATGGTCCTCTACAAATATTGTTCAAATTATGACCCCCGGGCCAAAAATGGCCCGCCCAAGGGCTTATCAGTTTTTCATAGGAAAATCTTTAAAAATCTTCTTCTCTCAAACTGTAAGGCCTAGACCTTTGATATTTGGTATGTAGCATGATCTTATGGTCCTCTACAAACATTGTTCAAATTATGACCCCGGGGCCAAAAATGGCCCCGCCCAAGGGCTTATCAGTTTTTCATAGGAAAATCTTTAAAAATCTTCTTCTCTGAAACTGTAAGGCTTAAACCTTTGATATTAGGTATGTAGCATGATCTTATGGTCCTCTACAAATATTGTTCAAATTATGACCCCTGGCCCAAAAATGGCCCCGCCCAAGGGCTTATCAGTTTTTCATAGGAAAATCTTTAAAAATCTACTGAAACTGTAAGGCCTAGACCATTGATATTTGGTATGACTAACATGATCTACTGGTCCTCTATTAATATGTAGCTGTGACTTGTGGTCCTCTGCCAAGAATGTTTAACTTACGACCCTGACCACTGGGCGAAACTTGGCCCTACCTCAGGGCTTATCAGTTTTTTCGATGGGAAAAATATGAAACATTACTTTTCTCTGAAATCGTAAGGCTTAGACCTTTAATTAATGGCTTATTGCTTTGCCTTGTGGTTCTCTACCAAGGTTGTCCACATGATTTCTTGTGGTCAAAAAAGGCCCTTCCCCTGGTGTTATCTCAGGTGAGCGCTTCAGGGCCTCATAGCCCTCTTGTTCATAGGAAAATCTTTAAAAATCTTCTTCTCAGAAACCGTAAGGCCTAGACCTTTGGTATTTAGTATGTAGCATCATCTAATGGTCCTCTACCAAAATTGCTCAAATTATGACCCCCGGGCCAGAAATGGCCCCGCCCCGGGCTTATCAGTTTTTCTTAGGAAAATCTTTAAAAAATCTTCTCCACTGAAACCGTAAGGCCTAGACCTTTGATATTTGGTATGTAGCATTATCTAATAGACCTCTACGAAGATTGTTCAAATTATGACCCCCAGACCAAAAATGGCCCCGCCCCGGGGCTTATCAGTTTCTCATAGGAAAATCTTTAAAAATCTTCTTCTTTGAAACCGTAAGGCCTAGACCTTTGGTATTCATCTAATGGTCCTCTACAAAGTTTGTTCAAATTATGACCCCCGGACTAAAAATGGCCCCACCCCGGGGCTTATCAGCTTTTCATAGGAAAATCTTTAAAAATCTTCTTCTCTGAAACTGTAAAGCCTAGACCTTTGATATTTGGTATGTAGCATGATCTTATGGTCCTCTACAAATATTGTTCAAATTATGATCCCTGGGCCAAAAATGGCCCCGCCCAAGGGCTTATCAGTATTTGATAGGAAAATCTTTAAAAAATCTTCTTCTCTGAAACCGTAAGGCCTAGACAATTGATATTTGGTATGTAGCATCATCTATTGGTCCTCTACAAAGATTGTTCAAATTATGACCCCTTGATCAAAATGGCCCCGCCCGGGGGCTTATCAGTTTTTAGCTCACCAGAGCACAAAGTGCTCAAGGTGAGCTTTTGTGATACCCCTGTGTCCGGCGTCCATCTGTCCGCACTCACCAAAGGGTAGTTGTGTGACTTTTTCTAACTAGTCCCACAAGTAAAATCATTAACCTGGCCATCTCTTGTGACATTAACCTGGCCATTTCTTGTGACATTAACCTGGCCAGTTGTGGGACATAGGGTTAGGGTTAGCTTCCAGATCATTCTTTTCCAAAGTTAGAGCCAAAAATAGTTTTTCTTGTGGGACTAGTCACACAAGAAAAGATCAAAGGAAAAAGTCACACAACTACCCATTTGTTAGCATGTCCGTCTGTCTGTCCGTCAACAATTTCAAACGACTTCTTCTCTGAAACCGACTGCCCAATTGTAACCAAACTTGGTCAGATACACACTGTGGGTGGGGGCTTCAAAAGTTGTTAAAAGATAGTGGGCGGGGCCATCGGTCTTGTTGCCATGGCAACCAGACACAATATCTAGAAAAATCTTCTTCTCCAGAATGACTTGTTGGATTTGAATATAGTTTTCACCAAAATGTTTCTCAGTTGATAGACTTTAAAAGTTGTTAAAAGAATTTTGATCGGGCAAAAAACATGGCCTCCAGAGGGCATGGTCATTTTTTCCATATATGGTAATATGGAATTTTCATTGGAAAATCTTTAAAAATCTTCTTCTCTGAAACTGTAAAGCCTAGACCTTTGATATTTGGTATGTAGCATGATCTTATGGTCCTCTACAAAGATTGTTCAAATTATGGCCCCCGGGCCAAAAATGGCCCGCCCAAGGGCTTATCAGTTTTTCATAGGAAAATCTTTAAAAATCTTCTTCTCTAAAACTGTAAGGCCTAGACCTTTGATATTCGGTATGTAGCATGATCTTATGGTCCTCTACAAATATAGTTCAAATTATGACCCCCGGGCCAATAATGGTCCCCGCCCATGGGCTTATCAGTTTTTCATAGGAAAATCTTTAAAAATCTTCTTCTCTGAAACTGTAAGGCCTAGATCTTTGATATTTGGTATGAAGCATGATCTTATGGTCCTCTACAAATATTGTTCAAATTATGATCCCCGGGACAAAAATGGCCCGCCCAAGGGCTTATCAGTTTTTCATAGGAAAATCTTTAAAAATCTTCTTCTCTGAAGGTGTAAGGCCTAGACCTTTGATATTCGGTATGTAGCATGATCTTATGGTCCTCTACAAATATTGTTCAAATTATGACCCCCGGGCCAAAAATGGCCCCGCCCAAGGGCTTATCAGTTTTTCATTGGACTTTTTTTAAAAATCTTCTTCTCTAAAGCTGTAAGGCCTAGACCCTTGATATTTAATATGTAGCATGATCTTATGGTCCTCTACAAATAGTGTACAAATTATGATCCCCCTGGCCAAAAATGGCCCCGCCCAAGGTCTTATCAGTTTTTCATAGGAAATTCTTTAAAAATCTTCTTCTCTGAAATTGTATGGCCTAGACCTTTGATATTTGGTATGTAGCATGAACTTATGATCCTCGACAAATATTGTTCAAATAATGACCCCCAGGCCAAAAATGACCCCGCCGAAGGGCTTATAAGTTTTTCATTGGAAAATCTACTGAAACTGTAAGGCCTAGACCATTGATATTTGGTATGACTAACATGATCTACTGGTCCTCTATAAATATGTAGCTGTGGCTTGTAGTCCTCTGCCAAGAATGTTTAACTTACGACCCTGACCACTGGGCGAAACTTGGCCCTGCCTCAGGGCTTATCAGTTTTTCATGGGAAAAATATGAAATATTATTTTTCTCTGAAATCATAAGGCTTAGACCTTTTATTAATTGCATACTGCTTTGCCTTATGGTTCTCTACCAAGGTTGTCCACATTATTTCTTGTGGTAAAAAAAGGCCCCGCCCCTGGGGTTATCTCAGGTGAGCGCTTCAGAGCCTCATGGCCCTCTTGTTCATAAAAAGCTTCTTCTCTGAAACAGTAAGGCCTAGACCTTTGATATTTGGTATGTAGCATCGTCTAATGGTCCTCTACAAAGATTGTTCAAACTATGACCCCTGTACCGAAAATGGCCCCGCCCAAGGGCTTATCAGTTTTTCATAGGAAAATCTTTAAAAATCTTCTCCTAAACAGTAAGGCCTAGACCTTTGAAATATAGTATTTATTATCATCTAATGGTTTTCTACCAAAATTGTTCAAATTATGACCCCTGGATCAAAATGGCCCCGCCCCTGGCTTATCAGTTTTTCATAGGAAAATCTTTAAAATCGCCTGTGAAATTGTAAGACCCGGAACTTTGAAGCTTATATGAAGCATCATCTAATGTTCCTTTATTTAGATTGTTCAGATTTGAAACTCAAGGCCTAAAATTATGGCCCTTGGTTTCATATTGGCCCCAATCTGAAGCTTACTTATTTTTACATAGAAATACAGTGTATGCATATGTCTATAGTAACCAGGTGAGCGATTTAGGGCCATCATGGCCCTCTTGTTTGAATTGTCTCCCCCTGATAACTTTGGAGTTATTGCCCCTGATTACTCAAAATTAGAAAAACTTTGTGCCGCGCGTATATCTGAATCCGCTAGTACTGGAGTCACCAAACTTCACAGGAATGTTCACCAGCATGAGTTCATGTGCACCTATGTTTTAAGCTCAACGGAGCCAAAGGCTCAGGTGAGTTATTGTGACCGCGATCCGTCCGTCGTCCGGCGTCCGGTGTCCGTCGTCCGTCGACATTTTCAAACGACATCTCCTCAGAAACTACAGACCCGATTTTAACCAAATTTTGTCAGAAGCATCAGTGGTTAGGGGGAACGAAATATTGTTAACATTATGACCCCCGGGCCAAAAATGGCCCCACCCTAGGGCTTATCAGTTTGGTATGTATTATGATCTAATGGTCCTCTACAAAGAATGTTCAAATTATGACCCCGGGCCAAAAATGGCCCCGCTGAAGGGCTTATCAGTTTTTCATAGGAAAATCTTTAAAAATCTTCTTCTCTGATACTGTAAGGCCTAGACCTTGGATATTTGGTATGTAGCATGATCTAATGGTCCTCTACTAAGATTGTTCAAATTATGACCCCCGGGCCAAAAATGGCCCCGCCCTAGGGCTTATCAGTTTTTCATAGGAAAATCTTTAAAAATCTACTTCTCTGAAACTGTAAGGCCTAGACTTTTGATATATGGCATGTAGCATGATCTTATGGTCCTCTACAAAGATTGTTCAAATTATGACCAACGGGCCAAAAATGGCCCCGCCCAAGGGCTTATCAGTTTTTCATAGGAAAATCTTTAAAAATCTACTTCTCTGAAACTGTAAGGGCTAGACCTTTGATATTTGGTATGTATTATGATCTAATGGTCCTCTACAAAGATTGTTTAAATTATGACCCACGGGCCAAAAATGGCCCCGCCCAAGGGCTTATCAGTTTTTCATAGGAAATTTTTTTTAAAATCTTCTTCTCTGAAAATGTAAGGCCTAGACCTTTGATATTTGGCATGTAGCATGGTCTAATGGTCCTCTACAAAGATTGTTCAAATTATGACCCTGGACGGAAAATGGCCCCGCCCAAGGGCTTATCAGTTTTTCATAGGAAAATCTTTAAAAATCTTTTGGTCTTAAACTGTTTGGCCTATACCTTTGATATTTGGAATGTTGCATGATGTAATGGTTCTCTACAAAGATTGTTCAAATTATGACCCCTGGGCCAATATGGCCCGCCCAAGGGCTTATCAGTTTTTTATAGGAAAATCTTTAAAAATCTTCTGAAACTGTAAGGCCTAATTTTGATGTTTGGTATGTAACATGATCTAATGGTCCTATACAAATATGTAGCTTGGCTTGTGGTCCTCTGCCAAGAATGTTCAACTAACAACCCTGGCCTCTGGGCAAAACTGGGCCCTGCCTTGGGGCTTATCAGTTTTTCATGGGAAAAATATGAAATATTATTTTTCTCTGAAACCATTAGGCTTAGACCTTTAATTAATGGCATACTGCTTTGCCTTGTGGTTCTCTACCAATGTTGTACAAATGATGACTTCTTGGTCAAAAATGGCCCCGCCCCTTGGGTTATCTCAGGTGAGCGCTTCAGGGCCTCATGGCCCTCTTGTTTTAATTGTCTCCTCCTGATAATTCTTGAGTTATTGCCCCTGATATGAACACTTAAATTTATACAAACTTTGTGTCGTGTGTATCTCTGAAACCAGTAGGGCTAGTCACCAAACTTCACAGGATTGTTCACTAGCATGAGTTGTTGTGCACCTGGGATTTTTTTGAATTGTCTCCCCCCTGTTAATTTTAGAGTTACTGCCCCTGATGACTTAAACTTAGACAAACTTTACTTAGTGTGGTGCATATTTCTGAAACCACTAGGAATAGAGTTACCAAACTTCACCGGAATGTTGACCAGCATGAGTTGTTGTGCACCTGGGATTTTTGAATTGTCTCCCCCTGATAATTCTTGAGTTATTGCCCCTGATATGATAACTTAAAATTAGAGAAACTTTGTGCTGCACATATCTCTGAAACCAGTAGGGCTAGAGTCACCAAACTTCACAGGAATGTTCGCCTGCATGAGTTGTTGTGCACCTGGGATTTTTTAATTGTTTCCTCCTGATAACTTTGAAGTTACTGCCCCTTATGACTTAAAATAAAAGAAACTTTTCTTTGTGTCATGCGTATCTCTGAAACCACTAGTACTAGAGTCACCAAACTTCACACGAATGTTGCCCAGCATGTGTTGTTGTGTACCCTGGGTTTTTGAATTGTCTCCCCCTGATAATGTTGGAGTTATTGCCCCTGATGACTTAAAATTAAATCCTGATATGGGTTACAGACATTACACTTGTGTATTGGAAAGAGAACGGGAGGGGGAGACATCTGTTTTTGTGACAAAAACAAACCTATAGTTGTTTTTGAAAATCGCAGTTAATTCAACAGTTTTGAGTTTATTGATTTTTTGGAAGCTAAACCTTGTACATTTAACAGCGGGCAACGTAACCTTCTCCGCTACATACTAAGCTGACACCTTTTCCTAATCCTGTGATGCATGTAAATAAGCTGGGGGAAACCCACTAGCATCATGACGTACTTCATTATCACTATGACGTAACTCACTTTCTCGCGCGTCAGTTTTACCTGATTCCTGATTAGTCAATTTTGCGCGCACGTCCTTGGTGACATTACTACGCGAATTTGAAGATTCCCGGGAATCACCATGTCGGTTTCGAGAATAATTAAATTCCTCTTGTTGTATGGAACAGCCGAGCTAGAACGACGGCAACCAGATCTTGCCTTTGCACGAGAAAAATGACTCCTACCACGCTCCTCTGTATTCTGTTGACATTCACTTTCTGTTAGTTGTGAATGGGAATTTTGAGACTCTGATAAAGTAGGAGACATAGATCTACCAGTAATGTACGCCAGCCGTTGAAAACAGTGGGGTTGCATTATTATTATTATTATTATTATTAGACCCAGTTGGTGTTTGTGAAAGCTGTGTAGAACTCCCATTATCCCCACTAACTAGTAGATGCTCTAAAGTGAAGCAGTTTTGTGATGGTAGTATTTGGTCATCACTGCACTTCTGTGAATTATTCTGTGAATTGTTTGCTACTGTATTGTGGTCTTCAGCTTGCTCTACATTGTCCGTTACTTTGACAGGGGACATATTCACTTTTGTGGAGGTAGATCTAGATTGTAAAACAGATGTGTCCATGTGTTCCGCTTGGGTGCATTTGTCTGTGTGAAAATCCTCCTGGTATTTCGGTGACAAACTTTTGGAACTTCCTATATGGTTCATTTCGGGTAAACAGGTTGCTTGTATGTACCTATTCCACTCTGGCATTTCACCACAGACTAACTTACCGTCAACAACCAACTTTGCTGGATAAACAAATTGCATCTTAGCTCTTGGGCGCTCCACCTTTATTTGCTTGAATTTTGGCCATAAACGTTTGAGTGCAGATTGTATTTCCTTTGGCATATCATAGTTAACTGAAAAAGGCCTATTTTTAAGTTTATATGCTTGACTCATGACTGCCTGAGTGTCACAAGTAGTCTCTGAAATTGACCATGATTGTGCGTTTTTGGTGATGCCTATCCGGTGATGCGTTTACGACCTAATCTATGAGCTCTGGACAAATACATATCGTCAAGATCTAGATTGTTTGAGATAAAGTTCCGTATCAGTATGAAACAGTTCTCGCCATAATTTTCAACAAATCTCCAAAATATCAGATTGTTTCTTCATGAGCGGGCTTCAATATCAATAGATTTGTACGCAAGTGTTTTTAAAAGATCAGACTGTGTATTCGTAACTTCAATGACCTTGCTCACCTTGTCCGCCATTTTATGCAGAGATTGTTCAAGGTTAACCATAGATCGGCTGCAGATTGCCTGTTCCACATTCATATTTGTCAGCTTATTGTACACAATAAACATCTTATTATCCATTGAACTGTTAGCAAACTCTTGTCATGTTGCATGCTTGTGATTTTCATTCACGTAATTCGTCACATTGTTTATATTTGACAGTTCGGTCGCATCACCTCCACCCACCCACTGGTTGCTTCTAGTCGCATTGAAATTTTAAGTTTTCCGTCCTTTTGTCCACATAAATTGTCCACAAAACACGCGGTTATATTGTATAAACGATTAACTCTAAATTCTAATATAATGTTTCTTCGTTTTAGCTCACCAGAGCACAAAGTGCTCAGGGTGAGCTTTTGTGATCGCCTGATGTCCGTTGTCCATCGGCGTGCATCGTCCGTTGTCCGTCGTCAGTCGTCAACAATTTGAACCTTTAAAAATATTCTCCTCTGAATCTACAGGGTTCTTAGCCTTCATCTTTGGCACGTAGCATTATCTTTAGGTCCTCTACAAAAGTTATATAAATTATGTCCCTGGGGTCAAAATTGGCCCCGCCCCAGGGGTACATTGTTTTCTATAGGAACATATAGTGGAAACTTTGAAAATCTTCTCCTGAAACTGGAAGGTTCTCAGCTTCATATTTGGCACATAGCATCATGTTCAGGTACTCTACACAAGTTATATAAATTATGCCCCTTGGGCCAAAATTGGCCCCGCCCCAGGCATGGCCAGTTTTCAATAGAAACATATAGTGAAAACTTTGAAAATCTTCTCCTCTGAATCTACAAGGTTCTCAGCCCCCATCTTTGGTACATAGCATCATGTTCAGGTCCTCTACAAAAGTTATATAAATAAAGCCCCTGGCATCAGAATTGGCCCCGCCCCAGGGGTGTCTTCTTTCCTATAGAAGCATATAGTAAAACTTTGAAAATCTTCTCCTCTGAAACTTGAAGGTTCTCAGCTTTCATATTTAGCACATAGCATCATGTTCAGGTCCTCTTCAAATTTTTTATAAATTATGCCCCTAGGGTCAAAATTGGCCCCGCCCCAGGGGTAGCCAGTTTTCAATAGAAACATATAGTGCAAACTTTGAAAATCTCCTCCTCTGAAACTGGAAGGTTCTCAGCTTTCATATTTGGCACATAGCATCATGTTCAGGTCCTCTACAAAAGTTGAATAAATTGTGCCCATTGGGTCAAAATTTGTCCTGCCCTGCCCCAGGACGGGCTAGTTTTCAATAGAAACATATAGTGCAAACTTTGAAAATCTTCCCCTCTGATTGTCTGGTGAGCGCTTCAGGGCCATTCTGGCCCTCTTGTTTACTTAAGAAGTAGTAAATTTCTCAAATTTATCACCACTTTTTTAAAACATGGCACACTGTCAGCAATGACACCATTTATCTAGATATAATGATACATGTAATCAGGTCAAGGTCACTATTTCCAAAACTTTGCCGTCATTAACAAAACTTTAACATTGCTATAACTTCTGAATTACTTAAGCTAGACCATTCATATTTGGTATACATATAGCTTGGATGAAGGCCTTTCACTTGATACAAGGATACATGAACTCAGGTCAAGGTCACTATTTCCAAAACTTTGACATTTTTAACAAACTTTAACATTGCTATAACTTCTGAACTACAAATGATAGGCAATTCATATTTGGTATATAGATAGCTTGGGTAAATGCCTTTTACTTGATACAAGGATGCATGAAATCAGGTCAACGTCACTATTTCCAAAACTTTACCGTTTTTTAACAAATTTTAACATTTCTATAACTTCTGAACTGCAATTGCTAGGCAATTCATCTTCAGTATACAAATGGCTTTGGTAAAGGCCTTTCTGTTGATATAAAGATATTTGAAATTAGGTCAAGGTCACTATTTTGACAAGTTGGCCATCATTGAAAAACTTCAATATTTTTAGCTCACCAGAGCACAAAGTGCTCAGGGTGAGCTTTTGTGATTGCCTGATGTCCGTCGTCCGTCGTCAGTCGTCAACAATTTGAACCTTTAAAAGTCTTCTCCTCTGAATCTACAGGGTTCTCAGCTTTCATCTTTGGCAAATAGCATCACCTATAGGTCCTCTACAAAAGTTATATAAATTATGTCCCTGGAGTCAAAATTGGCCCCGCTACGGTCCCAGGGGTGGCCAGTTTTCTCTAGCTGACTGTTGTTTTCTGTACAAGTAGCAGAATGCTGGGCTCACTTAGGTTATGCATGGGGAAAACTTCAAAAAAATTCTTGTCAAAAACTACATGTCACAGAGCTTAGATATTTGGTGAATAGATTAACTTAGTAGACCTTATTGACAGTGATTAATATCATAGTTCTGAGGTTAAAATTGGCCCTGCCCTGTTGGTTATAATTTAAAATTGACTTACACTATAAAGGTTCCTCTGAACTAGCACTCCATCTGTTATGCAATCACTTGAGAGGGCAAGTTCCTGGTCAAAACTCTATGAAGTTGTCTGCTTCAGAATTAGTGTCTGTTTGTTCACACTGTTTTAACCCATTCCCTCATAGGCTATTTTTAGATCCTGTTTCTTTGAAAATTTCAGAATTGTGTAGATTTGAAGCCATTGTGATAAATAGAGCTGCAAAAGTTGTTTCCTTCCATATCTTTTAAAAAACAAATGTCATAGTGAAAGACAGTTTGGACCCTGATGAGATGCCAAGTTACTTTGTATCTCATCTTGATCCAGACTTGATCCAGACTGTTTGCAAAGGTTATTATAAATGCAAAAAAAAACCCAAAGCAAGTAGCTTGTGTAATATTAGCAGGCTTAAGGTATAGGACCTTTGAAGAGTGAGTGATCAGCCATAAGCATATTGACTAGGGATAATTGCAGATCACTTATGCATATGGATGGTTTTTCTTGGTTCACTAAACTTGTATATAACCAGGGCTAAATGCTAGCTAATCCAAACCTAAATCGCAAGCTCATTAAAAAAAATTGGCTAGGATTAAGTTTGCAACAAGCTTGCAGTTGCAAGCCAATTAAGGGAGACAGGCATTTCTCTAGTTAGACATTTACTGGTGCATGCTTCCCAACTTTTTTTGACTCTCAAGAGGGGTTTTCATGATTTCTAATAGGGAGATTTGGGGTTTCAAGAGGGAGATTTTCGCGTCGCGACATTTTTCATTGATTTTGTTATACTACATTTATTTCTAGTGTTGTAAATGAAGGAAACAGCACAGCTTCTTTTTTTAATATTGTTTAAATTTGTTACATAATTTTGTTTCTCCAAACCAGGCACCAAAGAATAATTATAATATTTTTTATTTTAATATAACAAAACAAAAGATATACTGACTTAATCCATTGAACCCCAGTGAGGCATATGCAGAGTACCTGTGAATAAAAAGTATACTTATGGAAACAGAGTTGAACCACACCAAATGACAAATACATAAGCCCCCTGGATATGGGTCTGCACTGTTTGTAATTATGCAATTCATTATCAAACACACACAAAATGACTAGGCTAATTGGGAACTTGCATTGTCCTTTTGAACATTCAGGGGGTTATGAGTTAGTAGTTAAACTTTAGTCAGTTCAAGTTAGTTACTGCAAACATTTAGCAGTCAAAGAAATGTTAAAATCCGAAAAGGTCAAGGGTCCGTGTTTTAGCCCATATCAACAATCTTCGCGAAAACCAATGACATTTCAAATTTATATTGTGATTATTTTTCTAGGGTATGAAATGGTAGAAAATATTTCATGGTGTTTTTAATTACATCTTTAGTGTCCTTATCATTAATTATATTCATAAAAAAGCAACTTTGTGCACAAATTAACTCCATGAAGATCAGTCAAGTGGGCTTTGATTTCGAAGTGTTTCTGCCCATTGAAACAACGAGGCCAAGCACAGCAGTCAGTAACATGGAAGCAGAGAAGCATTTTTCTATGTCTTATATCTTAATTATGAAAATAGAATTTCTGTTATAATTGAATAAAGTCTTTGTCCAAGTTACCAAACAATGTTGGAATGTGCATCACTAGGATAGCCAATTACGACATCATGACCGATTACGACATCATGACCAATTTCTGGTATAAACAAATGGCTGTTTGTTATCAAACGTTTACGGTTGAGTGGCTATCTGTGAAAACTCTAATAGTAGGGATACCATCTGGACCACCTGGGGCTAATCCTTTGACACGTTCATGAGGGTAATTCTGAAGAGCAAACAAGATATTTTCTGACCTCTGCTAAAGATTTCAAATTTTCAATACACCCAATTTCGATTATTTTTTTCAAATCGGGTTTTTAGTCAAATGATCGGGTTGATCGGGATTTGTCTTCTGAATCGGGAGACTCCCGACGAAATCGTGAGAGTTGGGAAGCATGCTGGTGTCTATTTTTAGCATACATTTAAAGGTAGGTTATCTCCCTTTTTGATAACAACTGGATTGCCTCCTTTGTTGTTAGTAGATCTGCAGTAATATTGCAGACCCATGCAAACAAAGAAAATTGTTATTGTTAGATGTCGCCTGTTGCACATTAAGTAGGACAATTAACCCTTTACTCCATTATAGGCCTTTCTACACCTTTGCAAACAGAGTAGACCCTGATTAGATGGCTTATGTAGTAGCCATCTGTTCAATCTGCTGTTTGCTTATGATATGATATAGTGCAAATTGCATTACATTATTTTCATTTTGTGTACAATATCTTTATAATATGTTTACTAACCCTTTCCCTCATGTTAACACCTTTTCACACATTTGCAAACAGAGCAGACCCAGATCAGATGGCTCCTATAGCAGCTGTCTGATCAGGGTCCGCTCTGTTTGTTAATGGAATATTAAAGATGTTTCTTTACTTTCTAAAATGGCTACACCGTCCCACCTTCCATATTTCATTATAACTATTTTGTCCATGAATATTCAGTAGATATTTAAATTTTGAATAAACATAGAACAGGGGAAGGGTTGAAAATAATTTAAGATATGAATAATAATAACTCATGAAGGTGTGATGAAAATATCTGAAATTTTGAATATCATAAGTACATGTATAGATTAATTTATTCTTTCTGAAATTCAACCAATTTGCCCAGGGAGAGGGTTTACATACTTTTGTACATGCCCTTCTTTAGATTGACATTTTAATATGTTTTCATTTTCTTAAAAAAATTTCATGTGAGGTCCTCTACAAAAGTTACATAAATTATGCCCCTTGGGTCAAAATTTGCCTGCCCCAGGGCCGGGTAGTTTTCTATAGAAACACATAGTGAAAACTTTGAAAATCTTCTCCTCTGATTGTCTGGTGAGCGATGTCAGGGCCTTTCAGGCCCTCTTGTTTCTTAACTGCTGAACCTCATATGCTAGACAATTCAGATATGGTATGGAGATAGCTTTGGTGAAGGCATTTCAGTTGATACAATGATACTTGAAATTGGGTCAAGGTCACTATTTTGAAAACTTGACTGTTTTTAACAAACTTTAACATTCTGATCCACGAGTGCTAGGCAATTCACCTTTGGTATTCAGATAGCTTTGGTAAGGACCTTACGGATGACATAAAGATACCTGAAATCAGGTCAAGGTCACTATTTTAAAACATTGGCTGTCATTAAAATGTTGTTATAACTTCTGAACTACATGGGCTAGACAAATTATATTTGATATGCAGATAGCTTGGGTGAAGGCCTTTCAGTTGATACAAGGATTTATGAAATTGTGTCAAGGTCAACACAAAAAATCCGGCAGAAATGCGGTTTCCGCATTTTTTTGCTTGTTACATAGTAATACAGTGTATGCATAAGTCTATAGTAACCAGGTGAGCGATTAAGGGCCATCATGGCCCTCTTGTCTTATGATATAATATAGGTATGATTCTACAGTTTCTACCATGGCCAAAACTTCATGTGTCCATGTGCTTTTATAGAAAATTAATCACATTAATATGTATGATGTCATTATTTAGTACATGAATATTCATGGAGAAAAGGGTTAAACAAACCTAAAGTTTCTCTCTACTTGTAGGGGGAGCTATATACACAGGGATATCACTTCTAACAATATAGTATTGGACAAGAAATTCAATGCAAGACTTTTGGACTTTGGCCTTGCCAGGGAGTACACACCAGGAAAACAGGGAGTGACGATGAGACCATCAGATGCCAGGGGTACCCTGGGTTATGTCAGAACAATGCAAGAGTCCAAGCTTACAGTTGGAACAGACTGTATCAACTTTGGAATAGGTAAAGATCTTGTCACAAATATGATTTGTGTGATTGGAAGTAATTTATCAGATCGACCAATATTAAGTTTTAGCTTGGCAGTTGTGAAATATTAATGATTTTTGTTGCATTTGATTCAACCACTGGTTCCATTTTTAGCTCACCAGAGCACAAAGTGCTCAGGGTGAGCTTTTGTGATCGCCTGATGTCCGTCGTCAGTCGGCGTGTGTCATCCGTCGTTTGTCGTCAACAATTTGAACCTTTAGAGTTCTTCTCCTCTAAATCTACAGGGGTCTCAGCTTTCATCTTTGGCACATAGCATCATCTGTAGGTCCTCTACAAAAGTTATATAAATTATACTCCTTGGGTCAAAATTGGTCCTGCCACAGGGGTTTTCAGTTTTCAATAGAAACAAATAGTGAAAACTTTGAACATCATCTCCTCTAAAACTAGAAGGTCCTCAGCTTTCATATTTGGCACATAGCTTTAACTTCAGGACTTCTACAAAAGTTATATAAATTATGCCCCTAGGGTCAAAATTGGTCCCACCCCAGGGATTGCCAGTTTTTTGTAGCTGACTGCTTAAACAGCCCATTGGATCACTAGTTATGCATAGGAAAAACTTTAAAAAATATTCTTGTCAGAAACTACATGTCCCAGAGCTTAGATATTTGGTGTATAGATTTACTTAGCATAACTTTATGAGTTAGAGATTTATAAGTATCATAGTTCTGGGGTTAAAATTGGCCCTATCCTGTGTGTATAGATTTCTTCACATCAGAAACTACAGTCTAAAGGTTTCTCCTTAATATATCAGCCTGCAGAGGTGAGACCAGTCAGTGTGAGTTCTTATATAATCACCCTTAGCCTGATCAGTAGAGTAGAAATTGTGTTTAGACAAATAACACACACTCATTTAAGATTGAGAAAACTGTGGATAGTTCTCAATATGCAGAACACTCTTATTGAGAAAACTGTGGATAGTTCTCAATATGCAGAACACTCTTAAAGCTTTTTTTCATACCTATGCCCTGCATTAAGCTACAAGATATCAATATAGAGCATATCTGTTGTGAATTTCAGCTTAACTCTTTGCATGCTGGGTAATTTTGTCATCTGCTAAATTGTTGTCTGCAGCATATTCATAAGTTATCCTAACTACACACTTTCTTTCTAAGTTTTTCAGAAGTTCAGTCTCATTGACAAACAGTTTGGATATCAGATCAGGTCCCACATTATGTTGGCCCTGATCTGGATCCAAACTGTTTGTGTAGGTCATTAGTGGTGGGAGAATCCCACTACACACATTCTTTCTAAGTTTTTTTCAGAAGTTCAGTCTCATTTACAAACAATTTGGATATCAGATCAGGCCCCACATTATGTGGGGCCTGATCTGGATCCAAACTGTTTGCATAGGTCATTAGTGGTGGGAGAATCCCCTTCTAGCATCCAAAGAATTAATACAAGTTCCAGTGGTCTATGCTCTATCCATTCTTTCACTACATTCTTTCAGCATCATGTTCAGGTCCTCTACAAAAGTTATATAAATTGTGTCCCTGGGGTCAAAATTGGCACTGCCCCTGGGGTGTTAAGTTGTCATTAGAAACATATAGTGAAAACTTTGTAAATCTTCTCCTCTGATTGTCTGGTGAGCGATGTCAGGGCCATTCTGGCCCTCTTGTTACAGTAAAAATCCAACAGAATCCCTCCCCAAAAAATCGATTTTGTAATTTTTACTGGGCATTTATAGAATTCTTTTTGAACATCATAATTCTGTATCAAGGAGGGGAGGGCATGTTGTTTTTGCCCTGTCTGTTGGTCTGTATGTTCCAAACTGACATTGGCGATAATTTTGTCGCCATTCAACATACATACTTGAAACTTGGCATGCATGTGCAACTTATGCAGGCAAATGTTTTTGGGGTGACTTATTAAGATCAAGGTCAAAGGTCATATCGAGGGCATAATGGTGTAGGGTGGTCTAGTGGTAACGTGCTTGACTACAAATCCGGGGTTCCGGGTTCACTCGCACCTCCTCTCCACCCAGGGGTTAAAATGGGTACCTGTGAGGGTCACTAGCAGGTACTGCGGCTGCATGATTGCACCATATGTTAGTAGTGCTCAATATTGAAGGCGAATGACTCAATGACCAGGGGAGTAAATGTACAGTCAGCTGAGTGGCCCTTCAGACTGAAAGTAGACTATAACTAGGTATACATAGTGTTTCATAAACACATCTTGTAACATCTTGTTACAAATGTTTATGGAGATACAAGAATATTAGTTCACAGAATCAGTCCTTGACTTGCACAATGGTTAGATTTCCTACATGACAAGATTATGACAAATTAGAGTTGGGTATCGCCCCTGGGAAATGTATTGTGATATATCATGATATTCAGTGCCATATCACGAAATATATCACAATATTTTTTAATAGGATTTTCTGTATGCTATTCTTGGATAAGAATGCAATAATATCTTTATAATGCAATATAATTTCCACGTTGACCTTTTTGTTTGTGTTAGTTATAGCCAAAGTATAACACCTACAGTAACCAAACTTGGCATGTGGGTTCCGAATGGGGGTCTCATTACATGTCATAGGTTAGCAGGTAACTATGACCCCTTTTTGACCTAGTTTTTACGCTTCATTGACATAGAGAATTTCCAGGTTGACCTTTTTGTTTGTGTTAGTTATAGCCAAAGTATAACACCTACAGTAGCCAAACTTGGCATGTGGGTTCATAATGAGGGTCACATTACATGTCATAGGTTAGTACATTATTATGACCCCTTTTTGACCTAGTTTTTACGCTTCATTGACTTAGAGAATTTCCAGGTTGACCTTTTTGTTTCCGATCGATAACTAATAAACGACTTAGCCCAATATCTTCAAACTTGCTGTGGTGGTTGGTCATGACAACTAGATGACCCCTATTGTTTTTGAGATCTCTAGGTCAATGGTTAAGGTCACAATGACCTTAACTGGTGAAATAGTTTCCGATCAATAACTGCTCAAGGGTTTGGCTTGGGATCTTCAAACTTGCTGTGATGGTTCGTCATGACAACTAGATGACCCCTATAGTTTTTTAGGTCACAGGTCAAGGTCACCATGACCTTAACTAGTAAAATAGTTTTTGATCAATAACTGTTCAAGGGTTTAGCTTAGGATCTTCAAATTTGCTGTGGTGGTTGGTCATGACAACTAGATGAACCCTCTTGTTTTTGAGGTCACTAGGTCAAAGGTCAAGCTAACCATGACCTTAACTGGTGAAATGGTTTCAGATGGATAACTGCTCTAGGATGTGGCTTAGGATCTTCAAACTTGCTGTGGTGTTTTGTGATGACCACTAAATGACCCCTAAAGTTTTTGAGGTCATTAGGTCAAACCTCAATTGGTAAAATGGTTTCCGATCAATAACTGCTGAAGGGTTTGGCTTAGAATCTTCAAACTTGCTGTGGTAGTTGGTAATGACCACTGGATGATTCCTATTGTTTTTGAGGTCACTAGGTCAAAGGTCAAGGTCACCATGACCGTAACTGGTAAAATTGTTTCTGATCAATAACTGCTCAAGGGTTTGGCTTAGGATCTTCAAATTTGCTGTGGTGGTTGGTCATGACAACTATATGAGCCCTCTTGTTTTTGAGGTCACTAGGTCTAAGGTCAAGGTCACCATGACCTTAACTGGTGAAATGGTTTCCAGTCAATAACTGCTCAAGGGTTTGGCTTAGGATCTTCAAACTTGCTGTGGTGGTTTGTCATGACCACTAGATGACCCCTAATGTGTTTTAGGTCACTAGGTTAAAGGTCAAGGTCATCATGACATTAACAGGTGAAATGGTTTCCAATCAATAACTGCTCAAGGGTTTGGCTTAGGATCTTCAAACTTACTGTGGTGGTTGGTCAGGACAACTAGATGACCCGTATGGTTTTTTAGGTCACTAGGTCAAAGATTAAGGTCACCATGACCTTAACTGATGAAATGGTTTCTGATTAATAACTGCTCAATGGTTTGGTTGGGGATCTTCAAACTTTCTGTGGTGGTTTGTCGTAACCACTAGATGACCCCTATAGTTGTTGAGGTCACTAGGTCAAAGGTCAAGGTCACCATTACCTTAACTTGTGAAATGTTTTCAGATCAATAAATGATTAGTGGTTTGGCTTAGGATCGTCAAAGTTGCTGTGGTGATTAGTCATGACCAGTAGATGACCTCTATAGTTGAGGTCACTAGATCAAAGGTCAGGAGGTCTGGGGGTATACATGTTTTACAAATATCACTTGTTTAACATGTGGAGTCATAATGAGGACCTCATTACATGCAAATGGAATATGTTTAACTATTTATTATGCCATCAGCATCTGCTGATACAGAAATTTATAATGATTGAATTTTCATCTATATCACTTTAATCGGCAATCCGGCCATACCTACATTGGCGGTTTCTTGTTAACTTCATATTTTGTCTCTCTGGGAGGTATTATTTTGGACATGCCATTTTTAGCTCACCAGAGCATGAAATACTCAGGGTGAGCTTTTGTTATCACCTGATGTCCTTCGTCCGTCGGCGTGCGTCGTCCGTCGTCAGTCGTCAACAATTTGAACCTTTAAAAATCTTCTTCTCTGAATCTACAGGGTTCTCAGCTTTCATCTTTAGCACATAGCATCATCTTTAGGTCCTCTACAAAAGTTACATAAATTATACCCCTGGGGTCAAAATTGGCCCCGCCCCAGGGGTGTCTTATTTTCAATAGAAACATGTAGTAAAACTTTGAAAATCTTCTTCTCTGAAACTGAAAGGCTCACAGCTTTCATATTTGGCACATAGCATCATGTTCAGGTCCTCTACAAAAGTTATATAAATTATGGCCCTGGGGTGAAAATTGGCTGCGCCCCAGGGGTGGGGAGTTTTCAATAGAAACATATAATGAACTTTGAAAATCTTTTTCCTTTGAAACTGAAATGCTTCATAGCTTTCATATTTGGCATATAGCATCATATTCAGGTCTTCTACAAGTTATATAAATCATGCCACCAGGGTCAAAATTGGCCCCACCCCAGGGATAGCAAGTTTTTCAAAGCTGACTTACATATAGCTATTTATAAACATTTGCTGGTGTCTATTTTTAGCATACATTTAAAGGGAGATTATCTCCCTTTGCCCCTTTTTATAACAACTGGATTGTCTCCCTTGTTGGTAGTAACTCTGCAGAAATATTGCAGATCTACCCAAACAATGAAAATTTTTGCACAGTTAATCAGACAATTAACCCTTTACTCCATAAATATGCCTTTCTACACCTTTGCAAACAGAGTAGACCCAGATCAGATGGCTCATGTAGTAGCCATCTGATCAGTCTGCTGTTTGCTTATGCTATAATATAGTGCAAAGTGCATTACATTATTTTCATTTTGTGTACAATATACTTATAATATGTTTGCTAACGCTTTCGCTCATGTTAACACTTTTTTCAAACATTTGCAAACAGAACAGACCCAGATCAGACGGCTCCTAAAGCAGCTGTCTGACCAGGGTTTGCTCTGTTAGTTAATGGAATTTGAAAGATGTTTCTTTACTTTCTAAAATGGCTACACTGTCCCACTTTCCATATTTCATTATAACTATTTTGTCCATGAATATTCAGTTTTTAAATTTTGAATAAACATAGAACAGGGGAAGGGTTGAAAATAAATTAAGATATGAATAATAATAACTCATGAAGGTGTAATGAAAATATCTGAAATTTTGGATATTATTTATAAGTACATGTATAGATTAATTATACGCCCACCTAATAAAGGTGGTCGTATATTGTCGTGGCCCTGTCCGTCCGTCCGTTCGTTCGTTCGTTCATTCGTTCGTTCGTTCGTTCGTTCGTCCGTCAACATTTTGTTTGTCCACTGTTTTCTGGGAAAACTATTTGACAGATATTAATGAAACTTCACTCAAATGTTAAATGCATCAAGATCTAAAGCTGAGTTGATTCTGAGATTCATTTGATATTTCATTTCAGAGTTATGGCCCTTGTCCTTAAAAAATATGCAAAGTTTGTCCGCTGTTTTCTGGGAAAACTATTTGAGAGATATTAATGAAACTTCACACAAATGTATAATGCATCAAGATCTGAAGCTGAGTCGATTCTGAGGTTCATTTGATTTTTCGTTTCGGAGTTATGGCCCTTTTACTTAAAAAATAATACAAATACATGCAAATAGTTTGTCCGCTGTTTTCTGGGAAAACTATTTGAGAGATATTGTCGTTGGTTGTACCAAAAAGTCGTAAGGTAAAATACGGTGAGAAAAGTTTCATGAATGCAGCTCCAAAACTCTGGAATGCTCTGCCATCAGGCATTAGAGATGCAATAAATAATCATGTGGTTCCTACCAGTTGGTGACTTTATACTTATTGTATATTTATTGCATATCTTTCATTGACTGGGTGGATAATCATGTGGTTCCTACCGGTTAGTGGTTATACATTTATTGTATATCTATTCCATATCTTTCATTGACCGGGTGGATAATCATGTGGTTCCTACCGGTTAGTGATTTTATATTTATTGTATATATATTGCATACATTTCATTGACTGGATGGACGATCATGCCGTTCCTTCCGGTTTATGATTTCATATCTATTTTATATCTTTTGTATATCCTTCACTAACCCTCCGGCTAGTGACTTTATATAGCTGATAGATAGGCATTATATACCTGATATGTTTTATGTCTCAAACTTGTCAGTTATCCAGCCGGTCGGTTTATATAGCTGATAAGAAATGTCCATATGTTCTATGTTTAATGTTCTTTCTTTATCATCTATCCAGCCGGTCGGTTTCAAGTAGTTGATGGAAAGATGTAATGTCTTCTGTTCCATGTTTCTTTCTTATCATCCATCCAGCCGGTCGGTTCATGTGGCTGATAGAAATGCATAATGTTTTTTTAACATTGTTTCATGTTTCATTTTTGTCGGTTAACCAGCCGGTCGGTTTATTTATTTAGCCGATAGATATGGATTGTAATAATCACTGACTTTATATTTATTGCATATCTATTGTAAATCTTTCATTGTCTGGATAGATAATCATGCGGTTCGTTCCGATTATTGATTTCATCCATGTACAGCGCTTTTGAACGCACATATCCCGTGTGAAAAGAGCGCTATATAAATGTGGTATAATAATAATAATAATAATAATATTAATGAAACTTCACACACATGTTTAATGCATCAAGATCTGAAGCTGAGTTGATTCTGAGGTTCATTTGATTTGTCGTTTCGGAGTTATTGCCCTTGTTCTTAAAAAATATGCAAATAGTTTGTCTGCTGTTTTCTGGGAAAACTATTTGAGAGATATTAATGAAACTTCACACAAATGTTTAATGCATCAAGGTCTGAAGCTGAGTCGATTCTGAGGTTCATTTAATTTTTCGTTTTGGAGTTATAGCCCTTTTACTTAAAAAATACTGCAAATACATGCAAATAGTTTGTCCGCTGTTTTCTGGCAAAACTGTTTGACAAATATTAATGAAACTTCACACACATGTTAAATGCATCAAGATCTGAAGCTGAGTTGATTCTGAGGTTCATTTGATTTGTCGTTTCAGAGTTATTGCCCTTGTTCTTAAAAAATATGCAAATAGTTTGTCTGCTGTTTTCTGAGAAAACTATTTGAGAGATATTAATGAAACTTCACACAAATGTTTAATGCATCAAGATCTGAAGCTGAGTTGATTCTGAGGTTCATTTGATTTGTCTTTTCAGAGTTATGGCCCTTGTCCTTAAAAAATATGCAAATAGTTTGTCCGCTGTTTTCTGGGAAAACTATTTGAGAGATATTAATGAAACTTCACTTAAATGTTTAATGCATCAAGATCTGAAGCTGAGTCGATTCTGAGGTTCATTTGATTTGTCGTTTCGGAGTTATGGCCCTTTTACTTAAAAAATAATGCAAATACATGCAAATAGTTTGTCCGCTGTTTTTTGGGAAAACTATTTGACAGATATTAATGAAACTTCATACAAATGTTTAATGCATCAAGATCTGAAGCTGAGTTGATTCTGAGGTTCATTTGATTTCTCATTTCAGAGTTATGGCCCTTGTCCTTAAAAAATATGCAAATAGTTTGTCCGCTGTTTTCTGGGAAAACTATTTGAGAGATATTAATGAAACTTCACACAAATGTGTAATGTATCAAGATCTGAAACTGAATTGATTGTGAGGATCATTTGATTTTTCGTTTCAGAGTTATGGCCCTTGTCCTTAAAAAATAATGCAAATAGTTTGTCGGCTGTTTTCTGGGAAAACTATTTGAGAAATATTAATGAAACTTCACAAAAATGTTTAATGCATCAAGATCTGATGCTGAGTCAATTTTGAGGTTTATTTGATTTTTCGTTTCGGAGTTATTGCCCTTTTACTTTAAAAAAAAATGCAAATATGTGCAAATAGTTTGTCCGCTGTTTTCTGGCAAAACTGTTTGACAGATATTAATGAAACTTCATCCACATGTTTAATGCATCAAGACCTGAAGCTAAGTCGATTCTGAGGATCATTTGATTTGTTGTTTCGGAGTTATGGCCGTTGCACTTTACAAAAATCTGCAAAAATGAGGATTAGCTGTAACTTTTTTATTTAAAAAGATATTCACTTCATTTTTTTAAAAAATAGTATCACCTTAATATGGAAATCAAGATCTGAAGCACAGATTAGAAAATGTCAACACTTATAAGGCATGTTGAATCAGAGAAAGTTTGCAAGTGGGGGTATTATGTACCGTATGCGGTACTCTTGTTTATTCTTTCTATAATTCAACCAATTTGCCCAGGGAAAGGGTATACATACTTTTGTACATGCCCTTCTTTAGATTTGCATTGTTATATATTTTCTTTTACATTTTCTGGTGAGCGATGTCAGGGCCTTTCAGGCCCTCTTTTCTTGAAACCTGTTTATGATATTGTCTTCAAACTTGGTACACATTATAAGGGTGATGAGAGGATGTTCAGTCAAACAAGGGTTATAACTCTAAATTCATTTTTGAGGGAGTTATTCCCCTCAGTTACTTTTCAGAAGCAATTTTCTGTCCAGAGCATAACTTCTCAAGTAGTGTAGGCACAACTGTGAAACTTTACATATGGATAGAGGGTTATGAGAGGATGTGCAGTCAACAAGGGTTGTAACTCTAAATTCATTTTTGAGGGATTTTTCCCCTTTGCTGCTTTTCAGAAGCAATATTTTGTCCCGAGCATAACTTCTCAAGTATTGTAGGCACAAAGTTGAAACTTTATGTACGGATAGAGGGTGATGACTGGATGTGCAGTCAACAAGGACTGTAACTCTAAATTCATTTTTTAGGGATTTATTCCCCTTTTTTAAAAAAAGTATTTTTTTGTCCAGAGCATAACTTCTCAAGTACTACTTCTACATTTTTTTCACCATTGAACCTCAAACTTTGCATATGCATTTATAATGATCTGTAGATGTGTGTGACATAAATTGTGATGTGAGTCATTCCTTGATTGGACTTTAAAAACTTTCTTTCCACAAGTGTGGATGAAAGGATTATTGAGCTATTTCCTTTTGTTTTGAAGTCATATTGGATCTTTTGACAAGATCATGGGTGGGGGTATCAATCACCTTTAGTGATAGTTCTAGTTATCACTTGGTTTGTAGGGGAGTATAATTTGTTTGAAATTTGCTGCATATAAATACATCTGGATACACTACATGATATACAAGCAAGGTTTTACGCAAGCGTTAAATGGCTGCGTAACATGTATTTAAGCAGGATAGAAGAAAAAGAGGGAGCATTATTGGGAAAACATGACTGTTATGTATGAATTAATACATGTAGCAGAAACGGGGGAATGTTTTAATGAGCCATGATGCATAATACCTGTGTTTGACACCATTAATACACATTACGTCACAGATCAATGTTATTCATTTGCTGAAACACACTGACGTAGAAACCATTATCATATTAAGCGATGTTCACAAGGCATACAAACTCCCATACTTACAGTCTACATGAAATTATTCCAATAGGTCCACTCAATGCCCATTAACTTTTTCACTTATATTGTCCCCAAATTAAGAACAGGTTAGTACATGTATAAGATAATTATACATTTAAGTTGAAGCAAATTCATGCACAATGGTGAAATATGCAAAACGGTCAACAAAACCACGAGTAAACGGTCTTAGCTAAATAACTTTAACAAAGCCAAAATGCACACAAAGGACGTATATTTTTATGTACAAAATGGTTTTAAACCAAAAGCACGTATACTAAGGGTGCTAAGAAAATATGAGAGAAAAAAAATAAATTCAGCTTCCACCGAGGATCGAACCCACGACCTCACGTTTCCTAGTCCACCGTTATAACCCTTAGACCACGCTAACAGCTATGCTTGGGAATGTGATTTTAATAAGTTATACCTAATTCACTAGCATTTTCACTGAAACTGGATCATGGCAGAAAAGAAAGAAATAACCCCGACAAAAATATGCTGAGAAAAATATATGAATGAAAATAAAAAAAATAAATTAATGTATATAAATAAAAACTTGTCTCACAGTAAACCATATTTATTAAAAAGATTGGCTTTTATAGAAACACAGGACTGCAGAAACGCATGGTCAAAATTCAAAGCCGTATAAGTTTGGGCTGCTTTCGCAGCCCAATAACACAAGAAATATCGGTTTGTAAAAAAAATATCGTGATATGTATTTCCCCCGTGAGTATCGCGATATACCAATAAACTGATAATACCTCCCAGCTCTATGACACATGTATAAAGTTATGTGGCAGTCACAAAATACTGGCTTAATTATAAAATATTTTTGTCTTTAGATCTGTTTATTTAGGTGAAAACATGTCAGGTGGTGAGTGGAATAGTGCCATCATGGTCTAATTATAACATTTGTTTTTCAGTTATACTTGAAGTATTAACTAGCAAACCTCCAATCGACACAAGGAATGACAGAAAACTTTTACCTGAAAACTTTGATGATTTCTATGAAGATCATGATGACTATATAAAGGTAAGCAAAGGGGTTATTATCCCCCGCCAAAGGGTTATTATCCCCCGCCAAAGGGTTATTATCCCCTGCCAAATAGTTATTATCCCCCGCCAAAGGTGGACGGATGTAGTTTTGGCATTGTTTGTCCATTTGTGCATCCCGGAGTGATATCTCAGAAACAGTTCGGAGCTTTTCATTGAAACTTTGTGGAAATGTTAAGTATTATAGCAGAATATCTGCTTGTAAGTATCCCTCACATCAGCCTTGGAACATCAGAGTTATGGCCCTTTGTTTGCCGAAAAATAACATTTTTGCATATCTGGAGAAAATTTTCAGAAATTGTATGGAGTTTTTCTATGAAACTTTGAGTAATTGTTAAGTAGCATAAGGACATACAGATCTGCAAGTATCATTATCAATTTTCATGTGTTTAGCACTGGGCATTGCAGAATTATCTCTCCTTGAACTTTGAGTATTTTTTGTCATTTTTGCATGAAACGGGAAGCTGATGTCTCGAACTTCTCCTTCATTTTGAGTTATTTAGTTTATATTTGGTCCTGTTACATGAGTAGTTGCTTTCACAAACTTTGATTTGCAATCAAAGCTGCAGTGCGGTATTCATCACTTTTAGTGATACATGTAGTTCTAGTTTCTCAGATTATGTTTTTAGCTAACCTGAGCTAAAGGCTCATGGTGAGCTATTGTTACCGTCCATCATCCGTCTGTGCATTCACCTTTATTGTGTCACCTGCCATGAGGCAGTGTGTCACTTAGGGATCACTTTTCCGTCGTCTGTCTGTCCTGTCTGTCTGTCTGTCTGTCTGTCACAATTTATTTTTTGGCTGTTATATCTAAACTAATCATTATAGAGCTTTCAAATTTCACACATAGAACAAGCATGATGAGAGGAAGTGTCATGCACAAGGGCCACAACTCTAGCTTCAATATTTTTTTAGTTATTCCCTTTTTAGCGCGCCTGTTCGTAGACCAGTAGAGCTTATGCTATACCCCCGGCGTGGGCGTGAGCGTGGGCATGAGCGTGGCCAAGGTTAAAGTTTTTTGGACGGGTTGTTTTAAAGCTTAATATTTGTACTAGGATGCTGAAATTTTGTATGGAAGTTAGAGGTCAAATATTGCTGTTATGAAGTTAAACATTAAAAATATCTTTCAATTTTATCAATTTTTGACATGTTTTGGACTTAGTCCTTTTGGCCACAAATCACCAGGTTAACGTTTTTTGGACGGGTTGTTTTAAAGCTTAATATTTGAACTAGGATGCTGAAATTTTGTATGGAAGTTCATTTGAGGTCGAATATTGCTGCTATGAAGTTAAACATTAAAAATATTTTTCGATTTTATCAATTTTTGACATGTTTTGGACTTAAATTTTTGTGGGGCCAAATATCACCAGGTTAAAGTTTTTTGGACGGGTTGGTATAAAGCTTAATATTTGTACTATGATGCTGAAATTTGGTGAGAAGGTTCATATTGTCGAGACCCTTCCGACCATGCCAACATTTTTGCCCTGCTGACCTTGACCTTTGACCTACTTTTGCAAAAATCTTTAAATACCTATATTAATGGAGCCATTTTGGCCTAGGGCTTCCATACTTGGTATGACCATGCCAGTATTTTTGCCCTTCTGACCTTGACCTTGGCCTTTGACCTACTTTTTCAAAAATCTTTAAATGCCTATAGTATTTGAACCAATAGACCTAGGGCTTCCATACTTTGTATGCAACTTTCTTCTGTTAAGACTTTTCCAACAATATTATTGTTTGCCCTTCTGACATCGGCCATGACCTTTGACCTACTTTTGAAAAAATCTTTAAATGCCTATATAATTGGAACTAATAGGCCTAGGACTTCAATACTTGGTTTGATCATGCCCACTTTTTTGCCCTCCTGACCTTGACCTTTGACCTGCTTTTGCAAAAATCTTTAAATGCCTATAGTATTTGAGCCAATAGACATAGGGCTTCCATATTTGGTATGATCATGTCAACTTTTTTGCCCTCCTGACCTTGACATTTGACCTACTTTTGCACAAAAATTTAAATGTCTATAACATCCAACAATATTATTTTTTGCCCTTCTGACCTTGACCTTCGATCTACTTTTGAAAAAAATCTTTAAATGCCTATATTATTGGAACCAATAGGCCTAGGAGTTCCATATTTGGTATGATCATGCCAACTTTTTTGCCCTCCTCAGACCTGACTTTGACCTTGACCTACTTTTGCAAAAATCTTTAAATGCCTATAACATTTGAACCAATGGGCCAAAGGCTTCCATACTTGGTATGCAACTTTCTTGTGTTAAGGCCTTTCCAGCAATATTGTTTTGCCATGTTACTTTGACCTTTGACCTAGTTTTGCAAACTTCTTTAAATGCCTATAAAATTTGAACTGGTAGGCCAAGGGCTTCCATACTTGGTATGCAACTTTTTTGTCTTAAGACTTTTCTAACCATACCATTGTTTTTACCATGTGACCTTGACCTTTGACTTAGGTTTGCAAAAGTCTTTAAAGGGGAGGTCCCTACAATCGACATGTTTCAGAAAGGCCTAAAATATACAAAATTTGTTTGTTTATATGCTGAAAAGAAGTATACCACAAGAAAACCGCTCGAAAAAAACGTTGAAAATGACAAATTTTGATATCGAAGACCCCGATGTTCTTCGCCGATGTGTCAGTTATATTCGGGTTGGGTTTTAGTTTCGTAGTTGTTCGCGCTACTTCGCGTCACCCCGGCCACTTCCGAGAAAACCCGTAAAAGTGTTATGTAAACAATGGAGGAGGGATCCAGCGAACTGGTGAGTAACTTCAAAAACAAACGCAAATGCGACTGAAACTATATAAGCTGAACAGCGAAATAGTATAGAATATTCAAATAATATCGCAGCTTGCATTTTCATGTTTAATTAAGATGCTTTGTACAGTTTGTGTTGTATTCATGAGAGTTAAAGAGGTGACGATGTAGACGATGTGTACATCGTCATCGAGGATAATTGTATACACGTTATTGTTCAAGCAGAAAGTTCATAACGCGTGTTTAAATCACAAGTTCAAAATGTGCATATCTCTAGAGAAATGTTTATTTTTCGAGAATTTGCTTTTGATTAGTTCCCATCTGCACTGGTGCTTTGACGATTCGTACGATTTAGCCTACAGTAAATTTACCGTTTAACCCTTTCCCTCATATAAACGTGTTTTCACGCATTTGCAAACAGAGTAGACACAGATCAGACGACTCCTAGAGGAGCGGTCTGATCAGGGTCTGCTCTGTTTGCTAACATAATTTGAAAATTCTGTTTCTTTACTTTCTAAAATGGCTACAATGTTCTACTTTCCATATTTCATAATAACCTTTTTGTCATGGATGAATATTCAGTTGGTATTGAAATTTGGGAATGGGTTCAGGATGTTTTGCAGTGTATGAAATCAATAGGGATTTTATTTCTCTTGTGAAGATTTGATAAATAGCTTGAAGGGACGCATAAAAGATCTGCATCGTAAGTATAAAAATTACCGTGTTTATTGTAATTACAACAGTTAGTGAGTTACTACCATAGTTACAGAAATGCATATGGCCCTAAGACGTATGATAAGGCATGTGTTATTATAGGTCTTTGTATGGCCCGGCCATTTTACTGTACAAGATATTGCCACTCATTGATGTAAAATGTTTTCTATTATGTTATAGAGTACATCAGATACTGCATCAGCAGTTTCAGCAAGCCCAGTGAGGAGGCGTCCCACTAGACGTGGTAGAGCCAGAGGACGTGGCACAAGAGGAGGCAGAGGTGGTGCAAGAGGTGCAACTCATGTTCGTGGCACTAGAGGGGGCAGAGGAGGTGTGAGAGGTGCAACTCGTGCACAGGGACAACTTGGGGCAGTTCGGGGAGAATCGGAGAGTGAGAGGAAGGAAAGGATGAAGGTTATTATTGTTTCAATAATTTATTAGCATAGTAGAACCCTTTACTCTATGAATAATCATGTTAGAAATAATGACATCATGCATATAAATAAGATTAATTTGTTATAATAGCACATGGACACATGAGTTTTGGGCTGTAACAGAAATTTTATTAACATACCTTTATTATATCATCAGCGTTCTGATCAGACAGCTCCTATAGGAGCCGTCTGATCTAGGTGTACTCTGTTTGCAAAGGTGTATATAATATGGCGGAGATGCAATTTCTTAATAGTACATGAAAACATTTAGGCTTTGACAAAAACTGTAATCTATATTTTTCATTAAGCAAAAAACAGACCATGATCAGACGACTCTTATAGGAGCAGTCTGATCTGGGTCAATTTTTTTGCCAAGGCATATTAATGAAGTAAAGGGTTATACAATTTAACCCTTTCCCTGTTCTATGTTTGTTCCAAATTTCAATACCTATTGAATATTCATTAACAAAAATAGCTATAAAGAAATATGAAAGGTTGAATATTGTAGACATTTTAGAAGACAAAGAAACAGATTTATCAAATCATATTACCAGAGCAGACCCTGATCAGACGGTTCCTCTAGGAAAAAGCTTTGACAGTATAATGTGATCATAAGTAAAATCTAGTCATCAGTTCATCCAAAGAGATTGGACTAGAAAATGACTTAACCCCTTTCCGTTTTAAAAACGCCTGTCATGCATTTGCAAACAGAGTAGACCCAGATCAGGTTGCTCCTGTAGGATATGATGTATATTTGATTGTACAGTTTCATTCAATGCAAACAATTCCCTTGAAAAAGTTTACCTTGCAGAAATTGAGCTCATGTTCATGATGTCATTTATATTTCTTACACGAATCTCGTTCTTGACAAGGGTAAAATTATTCTTCTGATCAGGGTCTACACTATTTGTGGTACTTTAGAGTTAATCGATAACCAGTACATCATACAATATATTGTAACCCGTTGTCTCTCCAAGAGTTCATTCGATTCCATAATTTGTGCATGTAAATATTGTGGTTTCCACAAGACAACGTTGCTGATAAGAATGTTTTTTTTATTGACAACTGCTAATTTCGAAGACTAGGGAAGACTGACAGCCAGTTTTCATTTAATGTGATTTATTTTATAATTTAGTTGCCAGTTAATGTATACTTATGAATAAAACTTATTTTTCTGTGCAGGGTATAATCGCAGAGATGAATGAAGACAGGGCAAAAGGTGTGCTCTTGATGGTCGTGGAGAAGCAGCCAGCCATCATGTTTGAAATTCTCGACAGGGTGGACCCCCAAGACCCCAGCAGATTTCATCCACAACCTGGGTCTAGTGCACCACCATGGTGTAGGTGTGGAAACTGCAGGGAAATGCCAAGCATTCCGGAACGTATCTGCTGTGGTCGCAGTCCACAACACTGCATTTCAACACACGAGGTAATGAATCTTCTAACAGGCGTCATAAGAACATGTTTTGTAATAGTACCAAGTAAATCCAATTTTCCCTTGAGGCAGATGACATGTGACTACATGTAGTAGCGAGTACTCATGTATGTTATGAAATTTATCCTTGAAATATTGATGCCTGGTGGCTCAGAACCCGTACTTCATTCTGAGTGTTGTTATACCTTCTGATCCTTTGAGATCATGAGTTTCAGTACTTCTTGTTCTGAAAATTGAATACCGTCTAAGCCGGTGCAAGGGGGCATGAGCAGTGTTGCACTTTCAATTACTGTTCATGAACAGACTAAAAAAAACCGAGTCTGCAATGTTCTCTTTTTTGTGTTGCAATTTTTGCTCTCGGGGGATCATCTCCCTTTAGAATTTACTCTATTATAGTACACAAATTATACTAGCCATGTGCTAGCTCTGCTGTAAAAAGACAGTGATCCTTGGCTCTATGAAATGCAGAATTTTAAACTAAGTCCTATAAATATCTCAACATTTTTACCCCATTAAAATGGTTGAGATGGTAAGATCATGCAACTATAGAAGTCCTCTGATCAGAGTCTGCTCTGTTTGTTATGAAATAATATAGACTCTACAGTTTCAGCCAATACCAAAATGTTGTGTGTACATATGTCATTATAAAAGTTCAGCTAATTAATATTCACCATGTCATTATTTCTTACATGAATATTCAAGAGAGAAAGGATTAAAAATAAATAAGTAAATGATGGAAACACATGCAACTGTTTTTCTAGTATCCTGAAACTTGTAGTTATTTTAACAGAACTTGACATTATATTCTTTGATTTCACTATGAAGCATCAGTACACTAGGCTATGTATATGTGGTATAAATTCTGTCTAGATTTATTTTTTTCTTATTTATATTTGTGCTCATCAGAACATGGTCATCAAAACATATTATCATTGTAGGACATGGATCGCTACATTCTGGATGAAGGCATGCTATCTATAGCACGCCTTTACAGACAGGAGGTGCTGGTGTACCCAGAAGAGGCAGACCTCAACAAGGCTAACCGGCATACTGCCTACAGACAGTTCACCTTGTGGTACCGTGGCCGCCTGGGTGCCGGAGTGAGAGTTGTTATCCCCAGCTGTTGTGTGTGGACAATAAGGGATAAATTCCCAGACCCCTTCAGCCAGTATACAGGCTTTATTGCAAATAGAGTAGGATAGATAACATTGTATGTTTAATCATTTCTCTCATAGATTATGGGTCCCATGGTGGCTGTTTTTAAAACTATTCCTTCATATTGACACCTCTGTAAATGTAACATGTTGAAACCATTGTGATAAATAGAGCATTTGTTCCATAATAGCTCTATTTATCATAATTATTTCAAAACTACACATATAAAAATGATACTTTTCTCTAGCAAATACTCTTTTTTTGGTAGATTTATTCAAAGATACTTGGTCTAATAAAGCCTATAAGAGAATTGGACAAATATTACAAATATTTTTTCTAGCTTATATAATGTCCGGTCAATTTTCTAGTCAACAGATTCTGTAATGGATATTTGTAAGATGATATTTTGAATAAAAAATGTTAGGGAAGGGGTTAATTATAGCCATAAATCAATCGGCTGAATTTCACGGCTTAAAAAACCTGTTTCTGTCTAACTCTTTACTCCATGAATAATCATCATTTTATGTGTTAAAGAAATTATGGCCTTGTGAATATGTGTTAAGATAATTGATATAATTACACATGGACACAAGCTCTATTATATCATAAGCAAACAGAGCAGACCCTGATAGGATAGCTCCTATAGAAGTCGTCTAATCTTTGACTACTCTGTTTGTAAAGGCGATAAATATGCATATTTATATAATAAACGGTTAAGCTGAAATCATACATTTATTCCCACTGTCTAATTCTTTGTATAAAATCTTGCTCAAACAGATTTTCAATTGTTTTATTCATAGCTTGCAATTATTTTCAGGCATAAGCATGTCATTTGAATTCGACACTTCAAGTAAACATCTGTTTTAGCAGGAATTTATACTCAGACACTAAAGTATTAGGTGTACAATCTGATGGCTTGACCAAATCTTGAATGAATGAATGAAGAATGAATGAATGAATGAATGAATGAAATACTTTATTTCACATTCACATACAATATGACAGTCATATGTAACCCTTTCCTTCATATAAATGCCTTTTTACATTTTTGCAAACGGAGTAGACCCAGATCTGACAGCTGCTTTATGAGCAGACTGACCGGTGTCTGCTCTGTTTGCTTTCAATATGATACAGATCTGATTCTGCAGTTTTTGCCAAACCAACGGTTTCCTTGAAAAGTTAACATAAAATTCAGCTACGGAGTATTCATAATGCCATTACTTCTTACGTTGTATTTAACAGGGAAAGGGTTACAACCAAAGAACAAAACTTAACAACAACAGCTTCTGTCAGGATTTTGTGTACAAACAATGAAACTTACAAACATTGAAACTGCTGCTCATACAATTATTATTATTATTATTATTATACCACATTTATATAGCGCTCTTTTCACACGGGATATGTGCGTTCAAAAGCGCTGTACATGGATGAAATCAATAATCGGAACGAACCGCATGATTATCTATCCAGACAATGAAAGATTTACAATAGATGTGCAATAAATATAAAAATCACTAGCCGGACGGTTAGTGAAGGATATACAAAAAATATACAATAGATATGAAATCATAAACCGGAAGGAACTGCATGGTCGTCCATCCAGTCAATGAAATGTATGCAATATATATACAATAAATATAAAATCACTAACCGGTAGGAACCACATGATTATCCACCCGGTCAATGAAAGATATGGAATAGATATACAATATATGTATAACCACTAACCGGTAGGAACCGCATGATTATCCACCCAGTCAATGAAAGATATGCAATAAATATACAATAAGTATAAAGTCACCAACTGGTAGGAACCACATGATTATTTATACCAAGTCGGTGAATTATAAGCAATATATATACAATAAATATGATATACAATAAATACGAAATCACTAACCGGTAGGAACCACATGATTATCTATTCGGTCAGTGAGAGATTGATTCCTACAGCATATCCCAAGGGCTGCAATGGCAAAGGAATCGTAAGGTATGAGAATTGATGATTATAAGCTACTTTCCCTAAACTGTCCTAGTAGTATATGTTGAAGAAATGTGTTTTCAGAGATCTTTTGAAACATGCCAGTGAGCTTGCATCTCTAATGCCTGATGGCAGAGCATTCCAGAGTTTTGGAGCTGCATTCATGAAACTTCTCTCACCGTATTTTACCTTACGACTTTTTGGTACAACCAACGACAAGGAGCTACTTGCTGACCTTAATCCTCTGCGGGGCCGATACACGTCAAGCATGTCGACAATGTACTTGGCGGATTCATTGTGCATGGCTTTATACGTAAGTGTCAGAATTTTGAATTCAATGCGATGTTGAACCGGAAGCCAATGAAGTTCTTTCAAAACAGGCGTGATATGATCATATCGAGGAGTCCTGGTTATGATGCGGGCTGCTGTGTTTTGAACTCTTTGGAGTTTCTGCAGTGTGCTTTTTGAAATTCCATGCAGCAATGAGTTGCAGTAGTCTATTTTCGATGTAACCAGAGAGTTCACCAAAGTCTTGGTAGCATCAGGTGAGAGGTACTTTCTTATATGACCTATTCGTCGGAGCTGTGCATAACTAGACCTACAGACCGAATTGATGTGTGATGCCATATCCATTTGTGAATCGAGCCATGTACCGAGATTCTTTATACACAAAGACGGTTTGATCTTAGAGGGGCCTACTTGCACATGAATGTCTTCAGGTACTACTGTGTTTTTTGCATGAAACAGGATGACCTCAGTTTTGTCAGTATTGAGCTTCAGCATGTTCTGGTGCATCCAAGAGACTATTTCGTTGAGACAGATCTCAATTCGTGATAAAGCTTCTTGTTGACAGGAAATGTCTTTGGGCTTAAAGGACAGGTATAATTGCGAATCATCGGCATAAAAATGGTGCTTTAGCCCATGGTTTCTGCAGATTGAGCCGACAGGTTTTGTGTACATGATGTAGTTTTTTGGTCCAAGGACCGATCCCTGTGGCACGCTATATTTCATATTTACTGGGGTGGACAACTCCCCATCTACTGACACTATTTGATAGCGGTCATTTAGATAGGAGGTCATCCACTCAAGGGGTTTCCCAATGATTCCGAAGTCTTTTTCAAGGCGCTTTAGCAATGTTTCGTGATCGATAGTGTCAAATGCAGCCGATAAGTCAAGCATCACCAGAACTGTTGTTTCATCTTTATCTAGGGATTGAAGGATGTCATTCTGAACTTTCAGAAGAGCAGTCTCTGTTGAGTGATGCTTTCGGTATGCTGATTGATAGTGCTCATGTAGATTGTTTGAGTTCAGGTGGGACTCAATGCGTTTGTCAACCACTTTTTCTAACACTTTGGAGACAAATGGCAGATTTGATATAGGCCTATAATTCTTAAGTTCATTTGAATCGAGATCCGGTTTCTTTAAAATAGGTCTGACATGTGACCTTTTGAAACTTTTTGGAACATAGGCATTGTCTAAAGAGGAGTTTACAATGTTTGTCAAAACCGGTAGGAGTTCATCAAGGCATGACTTTAATAGCCATGTAGGTATTGGATCCAGTTCGCAAGACTTACAGGGGGATGCCTTAATGATCTGTCCTACTTCTTCTACTGTAGCTGTAGCAAACTTTTCTAATACGTTTGTTGAATGCTGCATCTCAGTGTCAATCGTCGCACTGGATACAGTGCCTGATGCAATATCAGCACGTATTTTGTCCACTTTGTCAACGAAAAAGTCACTGAATTCTTGTGCAAGATGCTTCGAGGACGAAGTCTTAGGCAATGAGATGTCACTAGTTGAACCTAGCAGATGCTTAGTGACTCTGAAAAGACTTTTTGAGTCTGCCTGGCATGCTTCAACTTTCTCTGAGTAAAAATCAATCTTTGACTTAATTAGTAGCCTGTTGACTTTGGCACACTGTTCTCTATATAGCTGATGGTCTATTGTGAGTTTGGACTTTTTCCAGTTCCGTTCCAACTTGCGCCTTACATGTTTAGCATCATGCAGTTCCTGGGTATACCAAGGGCATGATGGTCTGAGCGTTATGGTTTTTGTACACAGTGGTGCATGTTTATTGACAAGTGCCGCCAGTGTTTGTGTATATGACTTAACCAGCTCATCAACATCTGTCGTCTGCATACTCGATTCGATGAGTTCCGAGTTTACGAGGTCTCTTTTGAATGATTCTATATTAATTGCCCTAAGTTTCCGAAATGAAACAGTTTTCCTCACAGTTGGGGGTTTCGCGGCCTTTGCCTCGAAAGTTACGGAAAAATGATCTCGCGAAACTTTACCACTACTGTCGGACAGTCCAGGATCTGTGACTTCAATGTTCGACACACAGTCATCACCGTCCCGTGTAATAACAACATCAAGGGTATGTCCCCCTATATGAGTGGCTTCACTCACATGTTGTTGCAGTCCAAACGATTCAAGTGTACTAACAAAGTTAGCAGTGTTTCTGTCATTTGGAATGTCAAGGTGGATGTTTAAATCCCCTACAATGACGACCGGTCTGTCGGTGGTGGCAAATTTAGATAAGAAAGATGGCCACTCATTCTCAAGAAAATCCCCAGTTTTTAGACCATTTGCACGTGATGGTGGCGGTCTGTAAACAACTACTAGACGCAGAGTGAAATATCGGATACTTAAAGTGCAGTCCATGTACTCAAAGTTTGAAAAATCATTATCTCTTGTTGATGTATGGATGCGGAGTCCTATTGAAGCCTTATATATGACTGCTACCCCACCGCCATGGTTGCCATTGCAGCGAGGGACATGTTCGATTTTGTAATGAGTAGGAACCAGTTCGTTTAAACACGATTTGTCTACAGAACTACCGAGCCAGGTTTCCGTAATGGCTACCACATCAAAGTCATTTGAAACGATATAGTCGCAAATAGAAAGGGCCTTGTTTTTGACTGACCTGGGGTTTAAACTGCATACCTTTACAAAAGTCTGAATTCTGACTGGCGCTGGAGCTTCGCGATTTACATGCACAAGAGTTTCCGTTTTCTTAGAAAAGGGCGCTGTTGAGAATTTACTCGTGTACCGGTGGGGTTTTGAAACAATGGGGATTATCTGGGGAAACTGTTTCAAGTGACTGAGATTTACGCCATCAGATGAAACCCTAATTTCAGTTTGACGATTTCCAGAAACAGTTGGAATTGACTGAGGTATTTCCCTTAATTTGTTTAAATGAACACCTTTATTTACATCCCAACTACGCCTTGATTTTGAGTTGCCCCCTTTAGAGCCTCTGAATTTAGCTAAGCCAGTTTGCCCAAAATCTAACAGCCCTAGCTGTCTCAACCTGGACAATACTAGCGTGTCGGGTTTTAAAATAGGCGATGATTGCCCTATAAAAGAAAGATCACACCTTGTATACTGTATCTGTGTTGAACTAATCCGCTTCTTTCCTTCACCTGTATATCCTAATGCCTGAGGCACACACATTTGAATTTAAATATCCAGTATTGCACAAAATTGATTTATTTATTTCACTTTTTTAAGTCAAATCACAAAACAGAATCACTTAAAAAGTACACCATTCTATTAACACTTCCTTCATGCACTATTGTGTCACTTTTTTGGAAAGTTTTATATAGTATTTCCCTCTTAAAACTATGCAAAGCGTCAGAGCGCAATCAATGCAGCCTTCACACTTTGGTGCAGTATAGGCTGCAAAGAAAAATATGTGGATGCATATTTTGTTTTGTAATTTACACCATTGCCACTGATAGGCCTGTACATAACATATAAGACTGATGGACTTGGATTGGGGTTTATATTGTAAAAAGATTTTACAAAATATAGATACTGTTCATACTGAATATCTTTTGGGCTATAACCCTTTCATTTATAGACACAAGTTTTCAAACAGAGAAGATTCAGATTATACAAGTTGTGTAGGAGCTGTTTCTTCTTTGTGTGCTTTGTTTGCTAATTGTTAAGCTGCTACCATTGCTAAATATTCCCCAAGTCCATGTTTCATTAAAATATGTCAATGAATATGTACGAGGTCAGACAGTTTTAACCCTTTCCTTCATATAAAATGTGTTCACGCATCTGCAAACAGAGTAGACCCAGATCAGACGGCTGTTATAGGAACCATCTGACCAGGGTATGCCCTGTTTGCTATTAGAATTTGAAATATTTTTTTCTAAAATGGCTACAATGTTCCACCTTCTATATTTTGTTAAAATTATTTTGTCAATGAAAATTCAGTAGGTATCACAACTTGGAATAAATATAGAACAGGGAAAGGGTTAGTGAAGTTAATACAGGATGAAAATGACCTCTTGTATAAAAGGTTTCACAAATGTACTTATTAAATGATTTCAAGATACAACATACATGGGCTCAGGTATCGTTCTAATAATTTTTATGCAATGTTACCAAGAGAATTAGTGAGATTCATACTAAATTAAGTGTGAATCTTATTTAACCCTTAGTAACACCACCATAAAAGTTTTCACAACTGAGACGAGTTGGCAGATCCATCCGTGTGCTATTTTTAATAACTAAAAGGTACTACTGCAAACTGAGAACATGCTTTATATCCAATACAGCATTTTATCCAATCAACAGTTATGAATAATAATATATCAGTGAATTTCATTGTTTTATAGCTTTAGTGAATGCAATTGTATGGTTCACAAATTTAGAGGAACCAGGAAGGATAAAGAGTGTACTGTATATGCTGATCAGCTCGATAGCTTTGTCCATGAATGATTGTATCTCTTCTTAACCCATAGCCTGCCAGTCACAAATTTAGTTGCATTTGCAAACAGTGCAGACCCAGATGAGAGAGCTCCTAAACCATGATATATGCTTTTGCCTAGATAATCATTTCAACATATCCTGTATGTTTGTAAATATTTGCATAATTAATATTCCAAAGAGGGCAGAGTGGTAAAAATATGTGACGGGTTAGAGTTAATATGAGCTTTACTATGATAGCATAATTTGTAAACTGTACATACATACATAGTTGGGTATAAAACCGCAATATTTCATACCATGCTGTCATTTGTTATTTATCTGTTGTTATTAATCTGACATACATGTATAAACTGTTACTGTTACACAGCTGGACCTAGTCATATCTATCAACCCTTTACTCCATAAATGTGCCTTTCAACGCCATTGCAAACAGAGTAGACCTAAATCAAACTGCTCCTGTAGAGTTGTCGGATCAGGATCTCTTCTGTTTGCTTATAAATAATAAAAAAATTCTGACTCTATAGTTCATATTATGGCAAAAACCCCGCATGTATGTCGGCTTTTAAAAAAATTGATCTAATTCATGATGTTATTATTTCTTACAGGAATATTAATGGAGTAGACGGTTAGAATGTACTCAGCAGTGTATATTATTTCATATTACTTCACATTGTCTTTTGCAAAATGTTTAGAAAACAATAAAGAGAATAGTTTGATATTATATTATCTTATCTTTTTATCTTCAATATGAGGTGGAAAATCAGTGGCTCGTGCCCGTTAATTTCAATGTATGTCACCATATTGGTTGTCTCATGAAGTATGAAATTTTTGCTAGCCAAGTGTCTAAATATAATCAAGTCAAACACATTTTATGGTGCTAAAAATGTAATTGAATTAAATCTCATTTGGAAGCATGGAGTTTAGTAAATACTGAAAATTCAGCATTTACCATGAAGTAAATGTATTTGACAAGATCTACGGTACAAATCTTGATTTCTGTGTCCTTATGAGTTCTTCTTTTGATGGCGGAGGCACTGGGGCGATTGTTGCAGAAATTCTGCGGGGATCATCCTCCCCCATTCTGATTGGTCCCGAATTTCCCACATTGTCCTCAGCCCTTTGGCAAAACACATTCCTCATCAGTGCATCAATGTATGCATATTCTTTCTTCTCTTTTTCATTCCTTAGTGTCCATCTGTTACTTTTCTTATTAAATATTTTGCCCATTCTGGAATGAATAGTTGTAGAGAGAAACATTCAGAAATTATCAATGCAATGCATGTTCTTCGACATTTATTGTAAACAAGAATATCGTGTAAATGGAATGCAACTGTACCTCGTTTTCACATTAGTCAGTGTTTTCCATCGATTTGCTTAAACTGTGTAACATTTAGACAACGGAATCTAAGCAAGGAGAAATCAAGAGAATTTCAGGTATTTTTGCAATAGTTTACTCCATACAAAAGCATGCCTATTGCACACCTGACAGTGATAGTTTAGACCAAGTTTTCAAGGGGTAACAAATAATTTCCAATAATATTGCTGTCTGTGTAATGTCTGTATGGGTTATTATTCTTGACAGAGGCTAAAAGTCATATTTAGTGCACAAAGTTTGCAGATTTAACAAAGAAGAACATTTCGTTTCATATTCGTAATTCAAATACAAATGTACAGCTCCGGGAATTGAGAAATTACAGCTCCTATAGACACATCAAGCAACACAAATATGTAAAAGTACAAAAATGAGTCATGCAGGAAACACCACATACAGAACAAACACTCGCCCGAACAGCAACACAAGGAAACAGCAAATGTACATAACTAGAAAAAAAAAACAAGAGACGCATAAAGACAAAACAAACATACAATAGGAGGAAGATGGAAGTACGGCCTTGGGACGGTCAGTGACAAAAGTCACTGGGGGGTTAAACCGGTTTATGGGCGCCCAACCTCACTCTTATTCCACCCCCACCCTAAAAGACAAACAGTGTAAATAAACGTATCCCCTCTCCGACTAATCTACAACAACCGCGATGGCAAATACAATGGTAAAGTGCATGTATAACGAAAAAACATTTAATTGAACATACTGTATCCACCTATCGCTAGTGTACTCAATGATTGAGCTGCAAACAGAGTAACTGTAGAAAAGTAATAAAGGGTACGACAAAAATGAAATAGTACAGATATCCGACGTTCTCCTTCCATTTCTAACAAATAGCAGTTCTTGTTACATTTATTCATATTGATCTGCTGTTTTCTGAACCTAATTTACAACTAGAAAATTGTGTCTGTAAGACACAGTGATGCCCCCATGCGCGTGCTTGCCTAGCTGTATGTAAAATTCCTAAGTCATTTGACCTTGTCCTTGGGCTTGAGGGCAGCATGGGTCGGGTGCGTAATGAAAGTATTGATGGTATTTAATATGTATATGCAATTCCATGCCAATAGCGTTAATAGCGGTTAGTGACATAAAAGACAATGAAAAAACTGACAACCAACTGCACATAAAATTCCTAAGTCATTTGACCTTGACCTTGGGCTTGCGGGCAGCATGGGCTGAGTGTGCAATGAAAGTATGGATGGTGTTTAATGTGTATATGCAATCCCATGGCAATAGCTACAGTGGTTAGGGAGATATACTTAGACAATGAAAAAACTTTGACAAAAATGCACGAAAATATGACAAGCAACTGCACGTAAAACTTCCACGGCATTTGACATTGACCTTGGGCTTGCCAGAAGCATGGGTGGGGTGCCAAATGTTAGCACAGATTGTAATTGATGTGTATGTGAACTTTCATGTGTATAAGTGTAGAAATTACTGACTTATAATACTTGAAAAACTGTGAAATCCAACTACACCTAAAAGCTTGACACACGGACAGATGGGCGGACGGACATGTGAAAAACATAATGCCCCCTGACTATCGTCAATGGGGGCATAAAAATATCTAATGTCAGGCACATGTATTACCTTGTGCTACCATCTTTATTTAGCTTCGGCTGTCTATCCAGGTGAGCGTTGTGATCAATTGCTGCTAGCAGGTTCCTAGCTCTGTATATTGGTGGAACATAGGAATATCTCTTTCCTGCGTACATGGTGATGAGGTTGTTGAAGCCCTCCAGATCCGCTGTGCTTGAAACTCAGTGAGCTCCACTGTGTTTATTATCATGAAACATGATCCTGCATAATACATAAATGTTTGATAAGTACATAACATATGATAAAAGTGTAGAGGGGTAAAAATTGTGGTGAAACAGTTGATAGGCCTAGACTTTTTTCTTGGTAGAGTGTTTGCATGGTACGACCTATGGTGCGACTCCCAGTCGAGTCACAACTTTTCACCATGTTACGAAAGGTCTTTACAAATCGTCTTGACTACAACAAGAAGAAAAACATAGATCAAACTTTTTGACAGGCTGTAGTGAATGTCCTGGTAGAATATGGAGCTTGCTTCAAAGATGACACATTTGCCCTGTATAAATGCTTATGATCCATTGCTAGGGTCAGAGCTTTTATTCATCAACAGGACAATTTAAAACAATTTTAGAAGAGAATCATGGACTTAAAACAGTATCATAAGTCATAATGATGAGCATATGATTGAATAGCACTTCTCTCCAATTATAATAATAATAACAAGGTTGCTACTATCAAGTAAACCCAATGCTTTATAGTTTATACAACTACATGTATGTACCTTGCATTCAAGTAGTATGGAATGTTCTTCAAGAATCTCCTGTCTGCTACCACTGTCCTTAGGGCATCATGTGATGGACTGCCCTTGGACATCCAGTCCAGTTCCCTCTGATCTGTTAGGGGCCCATGGCTACAACAGCCACTGTCAAGCATCCATTCATGCTCATTCACTACATGGTGTAGCAGACCAAACCATATTTCCTGAAAATGTTTTACACAATTAAATAAAACAAGAGCAGGTGCAACGCTCGCATGTCGTCATTGTCAAGATGAACATGCATACCAAAAATGAAGGTTGTAAATGAAAAATTGAAGAAATTATGGTCACGAGTAGGATTTCAGACGACGATGCAGACAGTCAGACACCAGAGTTACGACAATAGCTCTTGATTTCTTCGATACAGACGAGCTAAAGTTATCAAATAAATCAATGTTGTAACATAACAAACTCGATGGCCCAGTGGTTATAGTCGCTTAGACCGTCTAATGTGGTCCGATTCTCGTTTTCGTGGATTATTCATGTGTGAGCATTCCAGCTGGCGTGCGGTAGGTCAGTGGTTCTATGCCTGAATCACTGCAATTTGTGCCATATACGAATGAAGCGATATAGTGCATACAAATTGTATATAACTCAATAACAAACAAGCAAGTAATCTCAAGTAATCCATTGTCCCCCATGTGGAAGTATGGAGGGATATAATTGAGTGCAAACCTATAATCACCCTCCAGTGGCCGATGCTGGACTAATTAAGCCTATATGAAAAAACATTTAATATAATCCATGTAGCTTTGATATTTGAGTAGGTGTATGTGCTTTAAACGCATTCAGTGCCAGCCAGTATCAAAAGCATAAATATGATTCACATTATTGTACTTTTTACAAAACTAATCCATAATAATTACTGTAAACTCCTCCACTGAATGGGACACCTCACATGTGTGGTAGAAATGATTCACGATATGCCTGCACCACTTTTTCAGCAAACCACAGTTTTTCTTTTGCAACGCCTGTGTAGAGACAAAATAATTAATAATAAAAATATCTATTTTCAAGTGATATCTGATAGTCCAAATATAATATTAGAGTGACATAAGCTCATATAAAATATATGATCGAAATAGAACACCTTTTGCAGACATACAGTTTTTCTTATAAAAACCGGACAAGACATCGCAACTAACACTTTTAAACTGGGATGCCAGTCTTGGTATTATTACAGCTACTAAACATGATAATATTTGTCTACAAACACACAATTTGTAACTAAATTTATCGTGAGAAAACCATTTTTTTCATAAATTACCTTTATCTCCACCACCCTGATCCCAAATGCAATCCCAACCCTTTTCTTCACGTAAGCAATATTCAAACTAAGTTCCTTTAGAATATTTCATTCCTTTAAATAAATTATCATTCAGAATGAAAGTCTGGTGCTGTTTGACCACCAACCAGCCTCCCGACATACACTATAATATAACCATAATTCTTATTCGACATTTTTTGTAAAAAAAACTAATAAAAGTTTTACTTTTACGATCTTCTTTGCCAAGTTCTTTGCTGCATGCCACACATCGAATGAATGCTTGATTCCTGGGTGCTCTTTTCCTGGAAAGAAATAAATGTGTTCCTAGATGCATCAGCCAATTTCTGCATTATGAAATCTTAATATTTATTATTCATGAATCATTGTGGCTTTAGACAGTGATAAATGTTTACATGATATTTAACAGGTGTAGCTTTCTCAGACTTAAATGTTTAGTTTGGTGATACGTTGGACCCTTGCTTTATATACTAATGAAGTAGAGAGAGAAATACGATCATAATTCGTACTCTAAGGTGATACAGTAAAAGCTAATCTGCACCGAACAAACAAATGATATTTCACAAAGTATAAGAGATATGTTCTAGACAAACATTGTGACATAAATCGGAAGGCAGTAACACTATATGCCAGTAGTATAACTAACAAGATGTGTTTGTGAGACACTATGCCCCGCCTAATTTGATCTTTGACACTGAAGGATGACCTTGACCTGTCAGCCCTCAAAATGTGCAGCTTCATGGGATACGCATGCATGCCAAATATCAAGTCTATTTGTACTGGTTCAAAAGTTATGGCCAATGTTACAGTCATTGATTTTACCTATACATGTATATGTGACCTTTGACTTTGAAGGGTGACCTTGATCTTAACATGTCACCCCTCAGCATGTGAGGCTTTATGAGATACATATGCATGCCAAAAATCAAGTCTCTATCTGTACAGGTCCAAAAGTTATGATCAATGTTAAAGTTGCTGACAGACACGGCAAAAAAAAAGGCCCAGATCCGGGGGGGGGGGGGGGGGACAATATGCCCCTGGATCAGATCAGGGGGAGGGGGTTAAAGATACTTGTACTTGGTTTTCTTTTCAAAGTACATTATCAACTAACTATTATTGAATGTTTTAGGTTTAGTAAAAAATAATAAGATATTTCCCTAATAGCTACAGCTCTGAGATAAATGGAAAAGTAGTAAAGTCAAGCAGGCAAAGCCACATACAAGACGCATCCACCACAAAAACATAGATAGACAGCATGACACACACAAACGCACACTCACACACGAGATGAACACAGAACACACCAACAGACACACAAGAACCTGAGACAAACACTCCACACATGAACAAAATTACAATCACAAAGACGCAAGGCAAACAAAAGGAAGGGTGACAAAGAGAGTAGCTCCTTAGCACGGTCAGTTGCAAAAACACCACAGGGGTTTAAACCGGTTTACAAGCCTTACTTGAGACTGAGTCTGATTGCTTGCGACTGTGTATGATAATAAATTAATCCAAATTTCCCTAAGCCAAATTCTGACATATTGCGGTCTTGACAACTATTTAGACTTGGATTCAAAATCTGTTTGGCAGCAGAACCGGTTACATGAAATAATGATTGTCATCAACACAGTTTGATTCATTCAGTGTAGTAGTTTCAGGCAAAAGCATCATATACTTACTTAAGAGAGCAGCTATAGATGCATGTGCGTCTGCGACAACTTCTTTGATGATGATGTCCTGCTCTTCGAAGAAGGCTAGAGTTCGCAGGAATCCCTCCTTCTCCATCCTTACACTAGATTTCCCAGTTTCCCTCTTGTCAATTGTAAGGACCGAAAGAACCTCATTGGAGTCAACGTCCATTGCTGTATATGTGCAATACTGCGCACAGTGACCAGGTGAATCCATGCGGCCATCACCTGTAAAATTTATAAAAGTTAGCTTTCAAAACATTCCACTGCTAACAAGAGCTGTCCGCAGACAGCCACTTCTTTAGTGGTGGATAGTATAGTGGAAGTCTAAGTCGTAAAGGGGAGATAACTATACCAAAATTGATATCCGGGTTTCCTGCCCTTGTGCAATGGGTCCCCTTGTAATAGTTAACATGCATACAAAATTTGGACAGTTTCTGAGACATTGACCTAACATAAAGCTTAACCAACAATGAAGTAACACATGTGTCGCCTGGGAGAAGTGTTACAATAAAGAAAAGGAAAAGAAAGAGTGACGGAGAGACGGACGGACAGACATACGGAAAAGTGATCCCTAAGTGACACACTGCCTCTCGGCAGGTGACAAAAAATATGTTTGTGAAACACTGTGCCCCCTTCCCAATTTGACCTTTGACATGACCTTGGCATGTGCCCCTTTAAAATGTGCAGCTAAATGAGATCCACATGCATGCCAAATATCAAGTATTTATCTCTACTGGTTCAAAAGTTATGGCTAATGTTAAAGTCCGTGAGTTGACCTATTTATTTGACCTCTCACCTTGAAGGATAACCTTGACATGTCACCCCTCAAAATGTGCGGCTTTGTTAGATACATATGCATGCCAAATATGAAATTTCTATCTGTACTGGATCAAAAGCTATGACCAATGTTAAAGTTGTCCTGAAACAGACAGACAGGGCAAAACAATATCAATATCTGATCTGGGGGCACAATAATAAGCTATACATATGTAAAACAAAAGATATAGAAGCTTTATCTACCTGCAATTACTATTTCACCAGACCCATCCCTAATTGCCTGCAATCGAAGCCTCTGGTGTTCTTTCCAAAGTCCTTCTACAGCTGGCACAAGGTAATTTGTCTGTATGCGGTGGAAACTTGACCTGCTTACGACTGGCAACTTCATAAAAGCAGCCATTAGAGCGACCTTCTGGTAATTGTTCCCCGAGAATAAAATACTGGCACATACATGTGATAATCTATTGAGGCATGTCAGGCAGATTTAGGAAATTTGTCAGGTAGATTTGACTTTTGTCAGGTAGATTTTACTGACGCGACAAAAGGAGGAAACAGAAATTTGCTTGATACTTATGTTTGTTGTACTTTTTCACATATCATTCATACTTTACCATAAATGCATACCATACCATTATAAATCTTACATTACACTTATAACATTTACACACTTAACCCTTTCCCTCATATAAACACCTTTTTTACGCTTAAATTTGCAAAGAGAATAGACCCAGATCAGATGGCTCCAACAGGAGCTATCTGGTCAGGGTCTGCTCTGTTTGCTTATGATATAGGAATGATTCTACACTTTCTGGTTTGGCCAAAAAATCCAATGTGGTGTTAAAATTCCCATTAACCCTTTCCTTCATATAAACAAGTTTTCATGCATTTGCAAACAGAGTAGACCCAGATCAGACAGCTCCTATAGGAGCCATCTGATCAGGGTCTGCTCTGTTTGCTTTTGGAATTTTAAAAATGTTTCTGTACTTTCTAAAATGGCAATAAGGTTCCAATCTCCATATTTCTTTATAACTACTTTGTTTATGAATATTCAGTAGGGACTGGAATTTGGAATGAAAATGGAACAGGGAAAGGGTTAAAAGGAAATACTAATAATTGGCATGCAGTAATAATTCTAGATTTGTTTTCATGGGTCAAAAGGACTCTTTGAAATCAATAGGTCTCAAGCCCAAAACACTGGCTTCCTTATTAAATAATGTCATGAAAAAATCAATATTTATTACTGTTTAATCATATAATGAAAAGGAAATTCTATTTTATTTTATTTTATAATAACATTTTTAGGGTTTTTTTTGCTTATTTTATAGCCCTTATATAGCTATACTCCCAATGACAACCTTTACTCAGTTCAAATCAGTTAAACCTTTACTCAGTTCAAATTATTTACTGCAAACATTGAGCAGTCACAGATATGTTGAAATCCCAACAGGGTCCAGAGTCCGTGTTTTAGCCCGTATCTACAATCGTCGCGAAAACTGATGACATTTCAACTTTATATAGTTCTTATTTTTTGAAGAGTTTTCAATCGTAGATAATATTTCAGGGTGTTTGCAATTACTTCTTTAGTGTCCCTACCACTAATTATATTAAAGAAAAAGTAATTTTGTGAACAAATCAAATGCATGATTATCAGTCCAAACAGTCTTATTTTCGAAGTGTCTCGGCCCATTGCAACAACGAGGCCAAGCACAGCTGTCTTTGACAAGGAAGCAGAGAAGCATTTCTATGTCTTATAACTTAATTATGAGAATATAATTCCTATTATAGGGTCATGACACTCCCATGTCGCCTTACTTGAGTAATAAACCTGCTGCATGTGATATTTGTGATAGACGTTTGCATTTTGACATGACTGGTTCCCGAACAATTTATTTGGTAAAGTCCAGTAGAGTGAAAACCGGAACCACCTCATGATTATGTAATTCGGGTGTTCTCCATGGTCTCCAAAGGGGATTCCCTTGATTGGTCCCTACCAAAACAGACCAAGCGTGGATCACAGCATGATAGCAAGCTGTGTGGTCTGTGTGTGTACAGAACTAACAGATAAACTCCACCAGGGAGGAAAATGTATGTCACTAAAAAAACTGCCTTCGTAAAATTTCAAAAACCGGTAGTTTTGCCTACCGTTCCGGTAGAACGGTAAACCACCTCTGAAAACGGTAGAATTCACCTACCATCGGTAGTTATCACATGTATGCTGGCAGATGTGAGGAGGTCACCTGCATGCAAACCCCTTCTTAGAACAGGCTGTAAACACGGGTGCTACTAAACAGAGTCTGGTAGAGTCTGGTAGAGTCCGGTAGAGTCTGGAGGCCTTTTAAGAAGTTTAAGTGCAATTTAAAGATTATAATGCTGTTATATAGCACTATTTTGTATGTTTGCAGCAGTAGTAATTGACATTCGTAAATGAATGAGCATATAATAGCTTGAAAATTCCCTGTAAATATTACCGGGGTCACACGGTAATGGTCGACCTACGTCGGATAGAGTCTGTTCTAGTTTTAGAAGTCTATATGGTATTAAATTTCCCCCTTTTTATCAGAAAACATTTTACATACATTAATAAGTGATTTTATTATAATTTCAAAGACAGTATGGACATGATATACATGTATTGTATGACAAGATTGTTGTTTCGACTTTTTCATATTGGCGAAAAGTCGGAGGGTACCGGTAGTGTCTGGAGATGAAAACGGGGTTTTTAGGCCAACATTTGCAAAATTAAGCGAATTAATGTATTAATAACAAGGTAGAGATGTATCTGCAACAATATTTCACATAAAATTGTGTAGCAATTTGTGAATAATTGGACTCAAATTGTTAGCATCGAAACCTAAGTATACGACTCTATCCGACGCAGGGCGGCCATTACTGCGTGACCCGGTAATATTTACCGGGTGTTTTCAAGCTAATATATACGATCATTTTTTAATGGATATTAACTACTATAGCTTCAAACATACAAAATAATGTTATATAACAGCATTATAATCTTTAAATTGCACTAAAAAGGCCTCCAGACTATACCGGACTCTACCAGACTCTACCGGACTCTACCAGACTCTACCAGACTCTGTTTAGTAGCACCGGTAAACACCAGTTAAAGTTGACATGGCCAGATTCACATGCCTGAAAATGTATATGACTTACTTTTACTCTATAATTATACATTTTATGCCTTTGCAAACATAGTAGACCCAGAACAACTGACTTCTGTAGGAACCATCTGATCACGATCTGCTGTGTTTTCCTTACAATGTTACAGAGACATCATTTTGCCATGGTAGCAATTGCCATTATCAAAATGCAGCTAATTTTTACAATTATAAATTAAAGAATTTTCATGGAGAAAAAGGGTAACTATATCCTTAACAATCACATTTCAAAGTGGACATGCTACAATGCATACATTTTCTGTATGGTATATCTCATCTTGTACCTTTTTTACAGTCTTGATTTATGACAATGCAGTAGGGTCCTCAGATATCAAAATAAATTTGTTATTATTCAATCCAATTGCTTTACAGGTACTTTTCTCCATTCTGCTTACTACCATTTGTAAGTAGTGCGAACACAGCACTTTGGTAATTTTATGATGAAATCATTTTATAAAAAGTCCAGAATTAGTGTATAAATTCCGAGATACCAATGACTGTTAATTAGAACCAAGTTATGCAATTCTTTTATCTTATTATAAATATATGGTGACTTGCCCATTTGAAGTATAAAGCTGAACCAACAGTTTTCTCGAACACCTTCACCAGGCTCTCACACTTAGCTTCTGTGCATCTCTGAGGAATATTGAGACTGGTCAGGGTTAGTAGAGATTTCTTGAAGCAAATGTACACAGACTGGTCAACTGCTGTCTCTGAATCTGCTGCTGTCAGCAGTCTTTCAACACCGTTACTAATGTGCATCTCTTCAACCTGTTGTTCATCCTTATCTTCATCATCATCATCAGTAGCATCACCAAACAGCTCATCAGCTATGGAAATTTCTTTCACATCTTCAGGGATACTGGGACTGAAATGTGGAAGATCAAATACATCTGAAACACATTATTACCATAACAGATACAAAATTACAATAACTATAATTGCTAAAGATTGTTTAGATAACCCTTTCTTTCATACCAAAACCTTTTCATACCTTCGCAAAAACAATAACCATTTTTTAATCAGAGAAGACCTAGACCAGAGGGCTCCTTTAGAAGCTGTCTGATCAGGGTCTGCTCTGTTTAAGGCCATCAAAGTCCCTTATATAAGTGAACACCCCCCCCCCCCCCCCCCTATATATTGTAAGGTAACTATAACATAACAAAACGTATTTTCAGGTAGTGTTGACCAAGATTGAACTTTGAGTGGGTTTATGGTGAATTCGCCTAATGACCAACTCGCCTACAATTAGATATATAGTAACCCGAATGGTGAATTCGCCTAGAAAGCAATTATATAGTGATTGTATTTCGCACCTATCGTAAGGTATCGATAACATAACAAAACATGTTTTCAGGTAGTGTTGACCAAGATTGAACTTTGAATGTAGCCCCTGATCATCATTTATATAAATTATATGCATTTGAAAGCACACAATGGAGTGACAATGGAAGAGTTTGTGAGGGGAGGGGGCGTTAATAGTTGTTTACTTTGTGCAAATGTTTAAATGATTCAGAATGAAATGATGAACAATTTGATTGATTTTGTCACATGATCTGTGTACTATCTATACAGTGTTGGACATTAGTTATGCTTGTAGCAATAATCAAATGTTGAGCCCTTTGGGGTTGATGCAAACTGTCATCATATGGTGAACACTGATCAGTGCAATCAGTATAAATTGGTTGTTAAGATGCACTTGCGTGTGATTAGGGGTTACACTGATATTTCGGTTTATTTAAAAAACAACATTTGGACAAGAAAACAACAAGGCAAGTTGTTCTTGTTACAAACAGCTTTATTTCTTTCGTTATTTACTTGTAGATCTACCTGCAATATAAGGTGTGAAATACGATCACTATATAATTGCTTTCTAGGCGAATTCACCATTTGGGTTACTATATATTTAATTGTAGGCGAGTTTGTCATTAGGCGAATTCACCAGCACCCCTTTGAGTGTAGCCCCTGATCATCATATGCATTTGAAAGCACACAATTGAAAGAGTTTGTGAACATTTTCATTGATTTTGTCAGATGAGCTGTGTACTATCTATAGTTTCTATACATTGTTTGATATTAGTTAAGCTTGTAGCAATAAATAAAAGTTGGGAAATCCCTTTGATGTTGATGCAAACTGGCATCATATGGTGCGTGTAGTGATTAGGGGCTACACTGATCTTTCTGTTTTATTAAAAAAAAGAATCTGGATAAGAAAACAACAAGGCAAGTTGTTCTTGTTACAAACAGCTTTATTTCATTCGTTATTTACTGGTAGATCAACCTGTAATATAAGGTGTGAAATACAATCTCTATATAATTGCTTTCTAGGCGAATTCACCATTTTGGTTACTATATATCTAATTGTAGGCGAGTTGGTCATTAGGCGAATTCACCAGCACCCGATGTACCCACCCTGGTCAAGATGTACCCATTTTTAAGTCAATATGTACCCAATTAAAAAAATATAAATTTGGATATTATAAAATAGTTTAATGCCTTAGAAAAAGGTTTATAATGATATTAATGACTCTAATGAGTATGAATGTGAACTTTGATTTGAAAAAAAAGACCAAATAAGAGCAGAAATTACCTTGAAATGACAATATTTTTTTATCCATTATTGGTCTTATTTCCATGTTACATTTTACATTTAAATTCACATTAATTGACATTTTAAACCATTATAACCCATGTCAGTTTATTAATTGTACATTATTTTGGAGTTGAATGATTAACTGATCTCAAAGTGATTTACTAAATCATTGATTTATGTGGGTATTGAAATGATCTTGATATGGATCTAAATTTTTATAAGATTGAAAAATTAAATTACTCACCTTCTAAATAAAAATAAGTCCATATAACATAAATGAACATACAAATCCATTCTGATACACACCCTGATATCTACAATTAAAACCAACTAATGTGCCCAAAACGTTTTCCTTCAAGTTATCCCCATATTATGACACCTAACACACTCTAATGTCCATACTAACTGACAAACACCTGGTCATCCAAATGGTGTGAGACAAACACCTGGTGGGCCCCACCTGGTCATGCAAATGGTGTGAGACAATTGCATTAAGTGATCGCATTAGAGGGGTTCTACTGTATATCATTATGAAAATTCGTCTAATTAATATTCATGATTTCATTATTTCTCAGATGAATAATCATAAGATAAACGGTAAGAACTATAATGAGCATGACAGCTTGGATCCATTTGAAATGATGATCTGGATCCCAGCTGTTTGGCACCTGTTCATTAATTTCTTAATAGTTTGAGAAATAAAACTGGAAAAAAAAATTCTCAAGATCAAATTTTCAGCAGACATATTTGTTTTCAGTCTGATTAGGGTTTACCCGTTACTTCATGAATATTCATGGAAGAAATAATGACACCATGAAAAATAAATAACATGAATACTTTTACAGAAACATTATCAATACAGGAATTTATTTTACCCTGGCAAAAATTGCAGATTCAGATTTGTATTATTTCATAAACTAACAGAGCAGACCCTGATCAGACCAATGTACTAATCATATATGTCCAGTGTGCTATTTCCAATGTGCTATGTGTGTGAATTTCCGCTTCACTCTTCAATATGCCATTCTACGCCTTGCAAACAGAGTAGACCTAAATCAGACAACTCCTGTAATACTTTTAATTTATATTTATGTCATCATTTTTCTTAGTTATATGAAGTTGTGATGTGTAAATCATATAATAACATGTCTAATGTACCATGTGTGTGAATTTAACCGTTTCCTATAAATGTTTTTGGCAAACAGATTAAACCCAGATCAAATGGCCCCTAGAGGAGCCGTCTGATCAGGGTCTGCTGTTTGCTAATGGAATTTGATGTGTTTTTTAGTTTCTAAATTGGGTGCATTTTTCCACCTTCCATATTTCATTATAACTTTTTAACCCATGAATATTCAGTCGGTACTGAAAATTGGATTAAACATAGAACAGGGAAAGGGTTAACTCTGCATATTCGTCTGATCAGTGCTATGTGTGAAATTTAAAGTTGTTATCTCACCAAAATAAATATAATCGTTTTAGTCTTTCAGATATACATTATTTCCATTATAAATAGCTTTCTTAAGATGAAGGTGCTGGCATCTTAATATTCAATTTTGACATTCATTAGCAGCTTTAAATATGAACAAAATTATGATTAATATGTTAACTTATTGTTTGTATGGTATTTTTCATGATGAGTTATATATGAAATAAAATTATTTTTATTATTTTATAGAGTGACGGTCTGTGCCCCATAACAGTTCTCTTTCACACTTTCACACTCCAATGCTTATGATTGAATCCCATAAGATTGTTCATACCTTTATTTTTACAGTTTGAGTAAAGATTCTTGGTATGTACCATACAAAGAATTCAGTTTCAGTTATAAATTCATAGGATAAGGATATAAGAATGCAATAAAGGTTAGAATTTAAATAAAAATTGTCATTAATGATTTTGATGTGAACTTTAACATGGAAATAAGTCAAATGCAATGAAGGTTAGAAATTCCAATAGAAATGGTCATTAAAAATGAAATACCCGTAAAATCTGTAATAGAGGCCCATACCCTAATAAAGGCCCCACCCTTTTTTTGTGAAAAATATTTGTGTGAAAGTGGAAATTGAACTAGTCACTGAATCGGATATCCATTTTCCAATAATAGCAAATAGAATAATACTTCCAAATGTATCTTAACCTTCAAATTAAATCCAATTCACAGAGTACTCAGACTGTGTCAGGTCAACTGCACTCATATTTTGTACAGATGAGTTAAAGGGAAAATAGTACTCTAATTAAGGCCCCCACTTTACAAAATGTATTGCCCATGGGGGCCTCTATTACAGATTTTACGGTAAGTCAATTTTTTCAAGTCAAAGTTCACAATCAAAGTCATTATAAATCTCAATATAATCTATTAAATTGCTTTATAATGTAATAAAATTACTTTTTTTTCATTGGGTACATCTTGACTTTAGAGTGGGTACATCTTGACTTTAGAGTGGGTACATCTTGACCGAAAAATAGTGGGTACATCTTGACCAGCTCCCGTTTAAGTTTGTTATTTGAAGTTGCGCTTTCAACTTTTATCAAGGTGTTCTGTATTCGTTTATTGTTCTGTTACTTTTAGAGAGTTATAATTGCTGTTACTAATTTCATCTATATCTGGTGTATAAATCATCAATTTCACCATATATTTGGTGTTATGCTTTCACTTTATTTAGTTGAATGCGTTTGGCAGCTGTGCTCGCTTATAGGCTGTGCCTATTTCATATTATCCTACTCAGTCGGAATTAATGGATATGTGCTACATACTATCAATTCAAGTGTTTTTGTCATCCACAAAATATCACTATTTACTTACGTGTCGAGCAATGTCTGCGCAACATTCCCATGCGTTTTTAATCCAAGCAGATCCTTTATGGCCATCCAACGCTCTATCTCCTCGCCTATATAAATAGTGGCTCTGTTTTTAAGATCTGTTCGTTCCTTCTGGGTTTGTTTTTTAGCCGAAGCAGACAATTTCGGTCTGCCTGGTCTTTTCTTCTCCTTTTTCATGGGCGACGCCATCTTTTATTGACAGACTTTCCGTGTATATGATGTGCGCATGCGCGTGACCATCGGCAAAACCCGGAAAATTTGAAATGGAAAAGGCCGATAATAAAGTGTTGTAGAACAAAAATTATCAGTATTGATGAAAACGGTTTATTGTGTATTACAGGGGCATTTTTCGATATAAGTTCAAATTGACAATCTTCATAATATTGATTGAACATAACAAATACCAAGTGTTCTGAAGTTTTCTGAAATTATTGAAAATATATGTCAATTGTAGGGACTACCTCTTTAAATGCCTATAGCATTGCAACAAATAGGCATAGGGCTTCTATACCTGGTATGACCATGCCAACATGTTTGCCTTTCTGACCTTGACCTTTGACCTACTGTTGCAAAAGTTTTTAAATGCATATACTTCCATACTTGATTTGTATCTTTTCTGTCTGAAGACTTTTTCAAACATACCAATGATTTTTACCATATAACCTTGACATTTCACCTATTTTTGCAAAAATCTGTAAGTGCCTATAACTTGGAACCAATATACCTTATAATATATAGGACTTCCATACTTGGTATGACCATGCAAACATATTTGCCCTTCTGACATTGACCTTAACATTTGACCTACTTTTGCAAAAGTCTTTAAATGCATATAACATTGGAACCAATAGTCCTAGGGCTTCCATACTTTGGATATATATTTCCTGTCTTAAGACTTTCCAACCATACCAATGTTTTTTACCATGTGACCTTGACTTTGACCTTTGACCTTCTTTTGCAAAAATCTTTAAATGCCTATGCTATTGGATGCGATGGGCACAGGACTTCTATACTTGGTATGACCATGCCAACAATTTTACCCTTCTGACCTTCACCTTTGACCTACTTTTGCAAAAATCTTGAACTGCATAGACCTAGGGCTTCCATATTTGGTATGTATCTGTTTTGTTTAATAATCTTTTAAATTTATGAAAATTGGTATTTGGTTGCCTTTGGTTGTGATATTGATGCAGTAAAGTTTCAATTGAAAATTGATTTTTTTTGTGTGTTCAATATGACACTTTTTAGACTTAACTTTTAAACAGGCGAGCATCAGGTGGCTTTGACACCATTTCTGGTTCATATAAACAATAAGTTTTTGTGTCAGCTGCGAACAGGTGACACATGTGTTCCTCCGAACACTCGTTTCAAATGACTTCTCCTCCTAAACCACCCGGAGGATTTCAACTAAATTTCACAGAAATGTACCTTAGGGTGTCAAGTTTGTTCAAATCATGATCCCCGGACAAAAAATGGCCCTGCCCTACTACTTTTAAAGGTTGTTTTTTTTTTAATCTTTAAAAATCTTCTGAAACCACAATTCCTAGAGCTTTGATATTTGGTATATAGCATCATCTAATGGTTCTTAACTAAGTTTGTTCAAATGATGACCCTAGGGCCAAAAATGGACCTGCCCTGGGGTTTGTAATTTTTACATAGACTTATATAGGATAAGTGAAAACCTTTAAAAATCATCTTCTCTGAAACCACATAAACTAGAGCTAAGATATTTGGTATGTAGCATCACCTAATATACCTCTATAAAGTTTGTTCAAATAATGACCCCTGGGCCAAAAATGGTCTCACCATGGGGCTTTAGACTTCTTAACATCAGAAACTACAGTTAAAAGGTTTCCCTTTATTCAGAGCTAGCAATTTCCTCACAGTTATTTCCCTTGTCTCATCAGCATAGCCATTAATGGACAAGGGGAGATAACTGCATATGAGATTAACTCTTTCCCTGTTCTATGTTTATTACAAATTCCTATACCTCCTGAATGGAAGGCAAAGAAACAGATCTATCAAATTGCATTAGCAAACAAAGCAGACCCTGACACTATAGGAGTCGTCTTATCTGGGTCTACTCTGTTTGCAGATGTGTGAAAACAAGTTTATATAAGGGAAATTAAGGGTTAAATGGACTTCTTCACATCAGAAACTACAGTTAAAAGGTTACAGCACTGACCAGTAGAGCCCTTAGGGCAACTGTTACATCATGCTAAAATCTCCCCAGGTCAATGCATACTCTTAAGCAAGCTATTTCAAAGAGATCTGTAATGTTGTCTGCTTCAGATTTGTCGTCATTTGAATTTCTAAAAGATCAGTTTTAGGCATTTTGACCTGAGGCAAAATTGTCACAAGTTGTAAGCAGTTTAGATCTTGGTCAAACAGTTACTTGGTATAAGATCTGAATCCAAACGGTGTGTTCCCAATTTGCCAACCTCTATTGTTTAAGTAGTTGGAATGGTAGATATGTATTTTTCAGCTATAACAATAGATTTCAGATGTGATAATTGCTCTGGTTGGCTATACTTGTGCAAAAAAGATAGGTTCAGTTTCTCCTTGGACCCTTTAAAGTATTAACAATTACAATTGAAAGGAAACAAGGGTTTTTGTATCCTTTATATTATTAAAAAATTATCATTAAAAGGAATAGCGAAGACCCTGCCTGACCAGTTGTGGTAACTGATCGGGGTCTGTATTGTTTGCAGCACCAACTGACAAAGTTGACCATGGACAGACTCACACTCGCAATCTCCTAGGGAATAAGTAAGAAAATACAATGCAATCACATAAAAAGACAAAGTATAGGCATGGATAAACTATTCTGTGAACTTGAGAAAACACTGGTTGATCAGGGTTTGCACTACTTGCAGCAGTAGTGGATAAACTGTTGATTTTAATGAGTGACAAAAGTTTAGACCCAGATTAGACGCCGCATTTTTGATGCGGCAGCTGATCTGTGTCTGCACCATTTAATTAATTAGTAATTACATTCAGGATTAAGTGATTTTTAGTCAGATGACAATTATCCTTATCATCCAGTTAGTCATTTAATTGTTTGATCATTACTTGATATCAATTTATCATTAAGCTAATTATGTATTATGAGTTTTGTAAACAAAAATAATTCATATTGGTCAATCTTTTATCAAAATAACTTCTGCGCATTTACAAACTTTTTAGCTTACCAGAGCACTTTTGTGCTCAGGGTGAGCTTTTGTGATCGCCTGATGTCCGTCGTCTTGCGTCGTTCGTCATCGGGCATCAACAATTTCAACCTTTAAAAATGTTCTCCTCTGAATCTACAGGATTCTTAGCTTTCATCTTTGGTACATAGCATCATATGTAGGTCCTCAACAAAAGTTATATAAATTATGCCCCTGGGGCCAAAATAGGGGCCTTGTTTTCTACAGCAACATTTAGTAAAACTTTGAAAATCTTCTCCTCTGAAACTGGAAGGATCTCAGCTTTCATATTTGGCACATAGCATCATGTTTAGGTCCTCTACAAAAGTTACATAAATTATGCCCCTAGAGTCAAAATTGGTCCCACCCCAGTGATGGCCAGTTTAAACAGCCCATGGGATCACTAGTTATGCATAGGAAAAACTTTAAAAATATTCTTGTCAGAAACTACATGTCCCAGAGCTTAGATATTTGGTGTATAGATTTACTTAGCATACGTTTATGAGTTTTTTAAGTATCATAGTTCAGGGGTTAAAATTGGCCCTGCCCTGTGTGTATATACTTCTTCACATCAGAAACTACAGTCTAAAGGTTCCCCCTTAACTGGCTAGCCAGTGAGAGTGTTATTTAATCACCTCATAAATTATTCTCTAGCATTCTTTTAAGTACTGTACAACATGTCTGCTTCAGAATTGTTGTCTGCTTGTTTAAAAGTACAAAAATGAGTCATGCAGGAAACACCACATACAGAACAATAAGTGTTAAGTTTTTTCACACTGTTTTAATAGATATCAATCTTACAATTAACTCTCTTGTACAAACCACATAATTATGAAGTTACACATGCATCAGATCAGAATCCAAACTGTGTGCTAATTTCAGTCAAGTCATGCTCAGCAGTGATATGAGTTTCTGTCACTGAGTTTCTAACACTGAGATTCTGTCATCTGTCAGAAATATTTTCTGCTGAAAAATTAACACTGTCAATGGCCCTCTTGTCTATAGAAACATATTGTGAAAACTTTGAAAATCTTTTCTTTGTCTGGTGAGCGATGTCAGGGCCATTCTGGCCCTCTTATTTTAAATACTGAGTTTATCTTTTACTTATTTTTTTCCAACAGTATAGAAAACACAGGTAACTTGGAAGTGTGAACAAGAAAATTGGGAGAATAACAGAGGTGTTAAATAAAAGGGTTGGCAGAATGGGAACAAACCATCCAAACTGTGTGTCAATTTTAGTTCAAGTTGATTTAGCAGTGAAACGGTTAACACTAAGTTTCTGTCATCTGCTAGAAATGTTGTCCACTGAAAAATTAACATTGTCATGTCAATATATTACTATATCTCAGGTGAATGATATAGGGCCAATGGCCCTCTTGTTTTATTGTACTTGTCTACAAAGCGTTTTGCTATATTTTAAATATTTACATTTATATATACAATAGAACACATGACTGATTGTGTGAGGTGAGCAATACAGGGCCATCATGCCCCTCTTGTTTCAAATTCCAGCCTGTGTGGAATGATGGGTACGCACAGTTCCTGATAGACTTGGCAAAGCGATGCTCAGAAGGGGATATCACAGCAAAAATATTAAGAGATGAAATACAGGTAGGACTGTATTAGAAGAATGCATGTACTTACACTAGTTTACTCTTTACTCCATGAATATTTATGATAGAATAATGACATATCTTGAATATAGATTAATTATTATATTAGCACATGGACACCAGAACTTTTGGTCATGGTATAAACTGTAGTATCACATCTTTATTATGTCATAACAATTCATGATGGTAATTCAACTAATGAACTATTATACAGTCGAGTCTGGGTTATTCAAACACTTCTCATCGAAAGCCCCGGTGTTATTCTGATCTGGAGCCAAACTGTTAGCAATGTGAAAAACATCAAACTGTTCAGGATTTCATGTATATATGTATTGCAACCTTTCACTCAGCATCTCATCGGGATCTAAACTGCTGGAAACAGTCATAATTTAACCCTTTCCTTCATATAAATGTGTTTTCATGCATTTGAAAACAGAGTAGACCAAGATCAGATGGAATTTAACGGAATTTAATAGATATGTTTCTTTCCTTCATAACATAACTCAACATCTCATCAAGATCAGATTGACTTTAGGATATAAACTGCTGGAAACAGTAAATAAACGTGTTTTCACCCATTTGCAAAGTTTACCAGAGTAGACCAAGATCAGACGGACTTTAATGGAATTTATTTTTTCGATTGCATCAAAGACAATGTTTTAATATGACTTTGATTATGTGATTTATGTGATTTATACAGTTACAAACAGTACTAAGTGTCTATTAATTAAGCAATCTGGCTTAATTACATGTAATACTTTAATTACATTCAACCCTCAACTTTTTCCATCATCTTGTTTGAGTCATTAACTGTAATTATCAGTTTTCTGCATATATTTGTTCTCTGTCTATAGGTAGGCCAGATCAAGCAAACTATATAAGCAATCAATTGATACTGACTATAGTCTAATGCATGCTCCATTGAATTACCTGTCTGGGTTTATTGTTGGAGTTATTGGAATTTTGTCAACCAAAATGTGTGAGACATTGGAATAAACCGTAAACATAGGTCTTGCACAATGTTATGTTTGTTTCTGCAGTTAATTAATGTGATTGGAAAAAAAAGTTTCATTATGATTATTTATTTTAATAAATTTTGTAATGTGAGTCTTCATTAATTGCATTTAGTTGAAATTTAGGTGTTTAATAAAGTCTTTTCTCCTTGCTACTAATTGTATTTATTTTAATTTGATTTTTAAAACAAATAATGTCTTAAGTTAATCAAAATTATTGTCAATCAATAATTAATGTTACTCAAAATATTAGTAACTCTTCTCAATTTCAATTGTTAAAAAAGCTGATGACCTGTTTAATTGACTTATCATCAGATATTCACACCTAGAGCTAGAATTATTTCTAAACACCTATTTACCCTTTACCTGTTTGCTTTGACAAAATTGATCTGGGACTACTCTGTTTGCTAATGCGTAAAAAATTGTTATTTCAATAAAGAGAAGTTTTAGCTTTGATAAAAACTGCAAAATCAAATCTATATCTTGTCAAATGCAAACAGAGCAGACCCTGATCAGACAGCTTCTATAGCAGCCATCTGATCTAGTCTACTCTGCGTAAAACACATTATTTCTGTGAAGAGAAGTTTTTGCTTTGACAAAAACTAGAATCAGATCTATATTCCGTAGGAGTCATCTGATCTGGGTCTACTCTGTTTGCTAATGCGTAAAAACAGCTTTATATGTGGGAAAGGTTAAAAGATTTTTAAAGATATTTTTATTGGTCATTTCACACAAAAACTGGCATTATGTACTGCCTAGCACTTTATTTGCCTATATACCTTGATCAAGGTGTAATTGCATAGCTTTATTGACGTCATTTGAATTTCTCGAAGACCAGTTTTAGGCATTTTGAGCTAAGGCAAAAATGGCACAAGTTGTAAACAGTTTAGATCTTGGTCAACCAGTCACTTGGTATTAGATCTGAATCCAGTTCAAGTTTATTCAGCAGTGAAAGGGTGAAAGCAGTGCACTTAGCTTCTTTCATCTGCTAGAAATGTTGTCCACTGAAAATGTCAATATATTACTGTAACTCAGGTGAGCGTTATAGGGCCAATGGCCCTCTTGTTGTGTTCAATATGACACGTTTTAGACTTAACTTTTAAACAGGCAAGCATCAGGTGGGTTTGACACCATTTCTGGTTTATTTTGTATCCCCACAATATAAATCATGCTATATGTATTAGTAAAGTTTGGATTGATTTATAATTTTTATGCCCCCATAGACGATAGTCGGGGGGCATATTGTTTTTGCCCTGTCTGTCTGTTTGTCTGTTTGTTTGTCAGCAACTTTAACATTGGTCATAACTTTTGAGCCAGTATAGATAGAGACTTGATATTTGGCATACATATGTATCTCATGAAGCCGCACATTTTGAGGGGTGACATGTCAAGGTCAAGGTCATCCTTCAAGGTCAGAGGTCAAATATATGGGTCAAATCGCCGACTTTAACATTGGCCATAACTTTTGGACCAGTAGAGATAGAGACTTGATATTTGGCATGCTTGTGTATCTCATGAGGCTGCACATTTTGAGGGGTGACATGTCAAGGTCAAGGTCAGAGGTCAAGGTCAGAGGTCAAATATATGAGGGGGCATAGTGTTTCACAAACACATCTTGTTTTCTTTACATCTCCTATATTTTTACTTTTACTTACCTTACCTATGTCAAAATTACATCATCAGAAGGACAATTTAATTTCCAACAAACTTTATTCTGAAACCTAAAAGCTTAAGTCAAGTTGAAATACTATTAAAGTGTCTTAAAAAAGACAGGTATCAAATTAGCTCTAAACCTCCAATACCTGTATGAAGATAGTGTAGCCACTGTATCCTATACAGTATTGATGATTGGTTATCAGCTTTACTATGTATGTACCTCCAATAACTGTATGAAGATAGTGTAGCTACTGTATTCTATACAGTATTGACAATTGGTTATCAGCTGTACTGTACTGACCATGTATGGGTATGTATGAAGATAGTGTAGCCACTGTATCCTATACAGTATTGATTATGTCAGATGTACTGACCATATATGGGTATGTATGAAGATAGTGTAGCCACTGTATCCTGTACAGTATTGATTATGTCAGATGTACTGACCATGTATGGGTATGGATGGGTATGGATGAGGTCAATGTACCTATCTGAAAAAGGGAAAGGGGTAAAAAAAAATCTTTCAAAAACCTTTTTATGATGTTAAAAAGTTTACACCCAGACCAAACTGCAGTACACACATGTTGACTAGGTACAGTGTTTAAGCGGGGGATGATGTTTGTCTGTAGTGATATTCACTCGGTTTTAGTTGTGCCTGCTTCATTCATGTACATGTAAGTTACGCTATGCATAACCACAGGGGTCTGTACGGCTTCATGGGGGTCTACATGTACTATATAATAACAAGGATTCCAACTAGCAGAATGGATATCACAATTACAAATATGAATGTAACTCTTGCAATTTCAATGATAATTTCGTAATTCTGTCGGCTTTTGAAAGCCAATATATTTTACTATCAAATAAATATAATCTTCTGATGGTAACTTATGCACAAATATCAATCCAACAATGATATTCTCAAAATTTCACGTGTTTTCTGAGTCATTGATAAACGTTCGTTCACCCCGGTCTCACTCTATCACAGCAATAACCTGCCGATTTGCAGTTCAAAAGAGAGCGTGGTTCAATAAAACAACCAAATTCTATCACCAATCTCCATTTGTTCTGTCCTCTAATTAATACGTAAGCAACTAGCAACAGCGGCCTTTCCATCTGTTGATATGTTTCTATTTCGGATGCGGCCATTTTGCAAAAAATATGAATGGAGCCATTACATTGGATGAGCGAAGGAAAACTTGGGAAATCAGTGACGTCACATGCAATGGCTCATTCCTCGATTATTTGAAGCTAACTGACAAAACTTGCTAGTTTTACATCATTCTTTTGATGCTTGGAACTAAAAAGATGGAGATCGGTGATATAATCAAGTCCTTTTTATACGCCCGTTTGAAAAACCGGGACGTATTATGGAATGGCGCTGTCTGTCCGTCTGTCCGTCTGTAACATCTCTAACTCAAGTTCCCCTTGGTGGATCCTTCTCAAATTTAACCACAATGTTTATCTAGACATGCTACAGTAGCCTGCTAAGTCCCGGTTTATTTATCCAAGGTGAATGTCACACAATTGGACTTCGAATTTGCTTTTAGCAAAAATGTTAACCGGTCTGTCTGTCTGTAACATCTCTAACTCAAGTTCCGCTTGGTGGATCCTTCCCAAATTTAACGACAATGTTTATTAGCTCACCAGAGCACAAAGTGCTCAGGGTGAGCTTTTGTGATCGCCCGTTGTCCGTCGGCGTCTGTCGTTCGGCGTCCGTCGTCAACAATTTGTACCTTTAAAAATCTTCTCCTGAATCTTAGTAACAGGGATCTCAACTTTCATCTTTGGCACATAGCATCATATTCAGGTCCTCTACAAAAGTTATATAAATTATGACCCTGGGGTCAAAATTGACCCCGCCCCAGGGGTGCCTTGTTTTCAATAGAAACATAAAGTAAAACTTTGAAAAAATCTTCTCCTGAAAGCAGAAGCTTCTCAGCTTTCATAATTGGCACATAGCATCATGTTCAGGTCCTCTACAAAAGTTATATAAATTATGGCCCTGGGGTCAAAATTGGCCCCGCCCCAGGGGTGGGCAGTTTTCAATAGAATCATATAGTGCAAACTTAGAAAATCTTCTCCTCTGAAACTGGAAGGTTCTCAGCTTTCATATTAATTATATAGCATCATATTCAGGTCCTCTACAAAAGTTATATAAATTTTGGCCACGGGGTCAAAATTGGCCCCGCCCCAGGGGTGGGCAGTTTTCAATAGAAACATATAGTGAAATCTTTGAAAATCTTCTTCTCTGAAACTGGAAGGCTCTCAGGTTTGGTATTTGGCACATAGCATCATGTTCAGATCCTCTACAAAAGTTATATAAATTATGGCCCCAGGGTCAAAATTGGCCCGCCCCAGGGGTAGGCAGTTTTCAATAGAAACAAATAGTGAAATCTTTGAAAATCTTCTTCTCTGAAACTGGAAGGCTCTCAGCTTTCATATTTGGCACATAGCATCATGTTCAGGTCCTCTACAAAAGTTATATAAATAATGGCCCCGGGGTCAAAATTGGCCCCGCCCCAGGGGTGGGCAGTTTTCAATAGAAACAAATAGTGAAATCTTTGTAAATCTTCTTGTCTGAAACTGGAAGGTTCTCAGCTTTCATATTTGGCACAAAGCATCATGTTCAGGTCCTCTACAAAAGTTATATGAATTATGGCCCCAGGGTCAAAATTGGCCCTGCCCCAGGGGTGGGCAGTTTTCGATAGAAACAAATAGTGAAATCTTTGAAAATCTTCTTCTCTGAAACTGGAAGGCTCTCAGCTTTCATATTTGGCACATAGCATCATGTTCAGGTCGTCTACAAAAGTTATATAAATTATGACCCTGGGGTCAAAATTGTCCCTGCCCCAGGGGTAGGCAGTTTTCAATAGAAACATATCGAGAAAACTTTGAAAATCTTCTTCTCTGAAACTGGAAGGTTAATCTCAGCTTTTATATTTGGCTCATAGCATCATGTTCAGGTCCCCTACACGTTTTTCTAAATTTTTCCCCTGGGGTCAAAATTGGCCCGCCCCATTGGTCGGCTAGTTTTCTATAGAAACATATAGTGAAAACGTTGAAAATCTTCTCCTCTGATTGTCTGGTGAGCGCTTCAGGGCCATTCTGGCCTTCTTGTCTAGACATGCTACAGTAGCCTGCCAAGTCCCGGCTCGTTTATCCAAGGTCAAGGTCGCTTAATTGGACTTAGAATTTGCGTTTAGCATTTGCGTTAAGCAAAAATGTTAACCTCAATTTATGTGGAACATGTCCACTTATTTACATAACGCTTTGTGATAAAGCTTTGAAACTTAGAACACTTGTTCACCGTCACAACCTTCACCTGTAGGCAAGAGTAAATAACTCTGTCAATCATTTTGACTGAATTATGACCCTTTTTAGCTCACCAGAGCACAAAGTGCTCAGGGTGAGCTTTTGTGATCGCCTGATGTCTGTCGTCCGTCGGCGTGCATCGTGCGTCATGTGTCGTTCGTCGTCAACAATTTGAACCTTTCAAATTCTTCTCCTCTGAATCTACAGGGGCTTAGCTTTCATCTTTGGCATATAGCATCATCTGTAGGTTATATAAGTTATGTCCCTGGGGTCAAAATTGGCCCCGCCCCAGGGGTGCATTGTTTTCTGTAGAAACATATAGTGAAAACTTTGAATATCATCTCCCCTGAAACTGGAAGGTTCTTAGCTTCCATATTTGGCACATAGCACCATGTTCAGGTCCTCTACAAAAGTTATATAAATTATGCTCCTGTGGTCAAAATTGGCTACACCCCAGGGTGGACAGTTTCTAGCAAACTTATAGCTGACTGCGTTTTTAAGCATCTTCTCTTTGCTCATAAATAGGTCATTCAGTCAAGCAGTAGAGAGAGATGACCAGTGGCTATTTTAAGTGCACCTGTATCTGGTGCTGGAGCCAGTGTTAGTCGGTTCTGTCTACCCTTTACCTGTTCTATGTTTATTATTAATTTTAATGCCTACTGCATATTCATGAACAAAATAGTTTATATGAAGTATGGAAGGTGGAACATTGTAGCTATTTTTTTCCAAATTTCACAACCTACTGAATATTCATCTACAAAATAGTTATAATGAAATATAGTAGGTGGAACATTGTAGCTATTTTTATACGCCCAAAGGGACGTATTATGGTATGGCGCATGTCGTCCGTCCGTGTGTCCGTCCGTCCGTCCGTTAGCAATTTCTTGTGCAACTAACTCCTCCTTTATTTTTCAACATAATTTCTTCAAACTTTCAGGAATGATAGATACTGATGTGTAGTTGTGCATATCAGTGAGATAACTCTCATATCATTTTTCATTCTGGAGTTATTGCCCTTTGATAGTTTCGGGTAGCATTTTCTTGTGCAACTAACTCCTCCTTTATTTTTCAACATAATTTCTTCAAACTTTCAGGAATGATAGATATTGATGTGTAGTTGTGCATATCAGTGAGATAACTCTCATATGATTTTTCATTCTGGAGTTATTTCCCTTTGGTAGTTTCGGGTAGCAATTTCTTGTGCAACTAACTCCTCCTTTATTTTTCAACATAATTTCTTCAAACTTTCAGGAATGATAGATACTGATGTGTAGTTGTGCATATCAGTGAGATAACTCTCATATGATTTTTCATTCTGGAGGTATTGCCCTTTGATAGTTTCGGGTAGCAATTTCTTGTGCAACTAACTCCTCCTTTATTTTTCAACATAATTTCTTCAAACTTTCAGGAATGATAGATACTGATGTGTAGTTGTGCATATCAGTGAGATAACTCTCATATGATTTTTCATTCTGGAGTTGTTGACCTTTGATAGTTTCGGGTAGCAATTTCTTGTGCAACTAACTCCTCCTTTATTATGCCCCCAAAGGCGGGCATATAGTAATCGCATTGTCCGTCCTTCCGTCTGTCCGTCTGTCCGCACTCACCAATGGGTAGTCGTGTGACTTTTTCTAACTAGTCGCGCAAGTAAAATCATTAACCTGGCCATCTCTTGTGACATTAACCTGGCCATTTCTTGTGACATTAACCTGGCCAGTGGTGGGACATAGGGTTAGGGTTAGGGTTAGCTTCCAGATCATTCTATTTCAAAGTTAGAGCCAAAAATACGTTATACTTGTGGGACTAGTCCCACAAGAAAAGATCAAAGGAAAAAGTCACACAAATACTCATTTGTAAGAACGTCCGTCTGTCCGTCCGTCTGTCCGTCCGTCTGTCCGTCCGCACTCACCAAAGGGTAGTTGTGTGACTTTTTTTAACTAGTCCCACAAGTAAAATCATTAACCTGGCCATCTCTTGTGACATTAACCTGGCCATTTCTTGTGACATTAACCTGGCCAGTTGTGGGACATAGGGTTAGGGTTAGGGTTAGCTTCCAGATCATTCTTTTCCAAAGTTAGAGCCAAAAATAGTTTTTCTTGTGGGACTAGTCACACAAGAAAAGATCAAAGGAAAAAGTCACACAACTACCCATTTGTTAGCATGTCCGTCTGTCCTTCCGTCCCAAATTCGTGTCCGGTCTGTAACTTCTTCATCTATCAATGGATTTTAATATAACTTGGCACAAATGTTCACCACACAAAGACGATGTGTTGCGTTCAACTCCCAGGTCCATGGGTCAAAGGTCAAGGTCACAGGGTACAATTACTTTATCACAAATTTCGTGTCCGGTCTGTAACTTCTTCATCTATCAATGGATTTCAATATAACTTGCCACAAATGTTCACCAGACAGAGACGATGTGTCGCGTTCAACTCCCTGGTCCATGGGTCAAAGGTCAAGGTCACAGGGTACAATTACTTTGTCACAAATTTCGTGTCCGATCTGTAACTTCTTCATCTATCAATGGATTTCAATAATAACTTGCCACAAATGTTCACCACACAAAGACGATGTGTGGCGTTAACTCCCACGTCCATGGGTCAAAGGTCAAGGTCACAGGGCACAATTACTTTGTCACAAATTTCGTGTCCGGTCTGTAACTTCTTTATCTATCAATGGATTTCAATATAACTTGGCACAAATGTTCACCGCACAAAGACGATGTGTCGCTTTCAACTCCCAGGTCCATAGGTCAAAGGTCAAGGTCACAGGGTACAATTACTTTGTAACAAATTTCGTGTCCGGTCTGTAACTTCTTTATATATCAATGGATTTCAATATGATTTGGCACAAATGTTCACCAGACAATGATGATGTGTGGCGTTCAACTCCCTGGTCCATGGGTCAAAAGTCAAGGTCACAGGGTACAATTACTTTGTCACAAATTTTGTGTCCGGTCTGTAACATCTTTATCTATCAATGGATTTCAATATAACTTGGCACAGATGTTCACCACACAAAGACGATGTGTCCCATTCAGCTCCCTGGTCCATATGTCAAAGGTTAAGGTCACAGGGTACAATTACTTGTTTATCTGTGAATGGATTTCAAAGGAACCTGGCACAAATGTTCACCACACAAAGACGATGTGTCAACTCCCTGGTCCATGGGTCAAAGGTCAAGGTCACAGGGTACAATTTTTGGGGGCATTTGTCACGTGACTGTGACATCTCTTGTTTTTCAACATATTGTGTAAATAGAACACCCTTGGGGCGTATATTGTCCCGTCTTGCGGTGCTCTTGTTTTTAATTGTCTCCCCCTGATAATTCTTGAGTTACTGCCCCTGATATGTTAACTTAAAATTAAAGAAACTTTGTGCTGCACATATCTCTGAAACCAGTAGGGCTAGAGTCACCAAACTTCACAGGAATGTTCACCAGCATGAGTTGTTGTGCATCTGGGTTTTTTGATTGTCTCCCCCTGATAACTTTGGAGTTACTGCCCCTTGTGACTTAAATAAGGGAAACTTTACTTTGTGTCACATGTATCTCTGAAACCACTAGTACTAGAGTCACCAAACTGACTAGCATGTGTTTTTGTGTACCTGGGGCTTTTGAATTGTCTCCCCCTTACAATGTTTGAGTTATTGCCCCTGATGACTTAAACATTAGATCCTGATAAGTTTGGAGTTACAGACATTACACTTGTGTATTGGAAAGGGGATGGGAGGGGGAGACATCTGTTTTTGTGACAAAAACAAACCTCTAGTTATACCCCTTTTTAACTTAGAATTTTTGGTTAAGGCTTTGTTAAAGTCCATTTATTTACATAACCCTTTGAGATAAAGCTTTTAAACTTGGAACACTTGTTCACCATCACAATCTTCACCTGTAAACAAGAGTACATAACTCTGTCAAGCATTTTGACAGAATCAATCCCCTTTTTAACTTAGAATTTTCGGTTAAGGCTTTGTTAAAGTCCATTTATTTACATAACCCTTTGAGATAAAGCTTTTTAACCTTGGAACACTTGTTCACCATCACAAGCTTTACCTGTGGGCAAGAGTACATAACTCTGTCTAACATTTTGACAGAATTTTGCCCCCTTTTAACTTATAAACTTTGGTTAAGGTTTTGGTTAAAGTCCACTTATTTACATAACCCTTTTAGATTAAGCTTTTAAACTTGGAACACATGTTCACAATCATAAGCTTCACCTGTAGGCAAGAGTACATAACTCTGTCTAACATTTTGACATAATTATGACGCTTTTTAGCTTGGAATTTTTAGCTCATCTGAGCAAAGCTTAGGGTGAGCTTTTGGGAGACTTGAATGTCCGTCGTGCTTCGTCAACAATTTGCTTGTGAACACTCTAGTGGTCACAATTGTAGTCCAATCTTCATGAAACTTGGTCAGAATGAATGTCTTGATAAAATCTCGGACGTGTTTGAAAGTGGGTCAAGTTGGGTTAAAAACTATGTCACTAGGTCAAGTAGTAGGAAAACCTTGTTAACCCTCTAGAGGTCACATTTTTAGCCCAATTTTCATGAAACTTGGTCAGAATGATTGTCTTGATAAGCTTCACCTGTAGGCAAGAATACATAACTCTGTCTAACATTTTGACATAATTATGACGCTTTTTAGCTTGGAATTTTTGGTTAAGGTTTTGGTTAAAGTCCACTTATTTACATAATCCTTTCAGATAAAGCTTTTAAACTTGAAACATTTGTTCACCATGACAAGCTTCATCTTCATCTCAAGCATTTAGACACAATTATGGCACTTTTTAATTTAGAATTTTTGGTTAAGGTTTTTTGTTAAAGTATGCCAATTTAGAACCTTGAAACTTGGTTGCAAAATTGGACTTAGAATTTGAATTTAGCAAATACGTTAACCCCAGTTTATGTTGAACAAAACCTCGACGGGCGAATATTGTGCACACTGGCACTCTTGTATTGAATCACGCCATGTTTTGAAATGCATTTGGTCAGGTTATCACTGTGATACGGTGAGACCGTGGTGAACAAACATTTGTCAATGGCATGTAAATGTTTTAGAAAATCATTGTTGGATTTATAATAATGTATTTGATACCGTCAGAAGAGTATACTTACTTGGTAGTGAAATGTCTTTACTTTCAGTAGCCGAAAAAATTAAGAAATTATCATATAAAATGTAAGAGTTACAGACTTGTTTGTACTTGAGGTACATGGGTGTCCGTTCTGTCAGTTAGAACCCAAAACATGTATAGCATATATAGACTGTCATTAAGCGGTAGAGACCTCTGTGTGCATAACATAGACTTGTTTTCCTTTTAATAAGTAAATTTTATTGATATAATGAAAGTTTATAAAGCAAACAAGTTGTTTTTATTACATTTCCTGACACAAATACCCTTCATTTGTGCTTAAATAAACATCTTTGTTAAAAGCATAATTTTTTTATGTGTGTAGGTATCGGGACTGTCTCTAGACTGGATACGAAGCCTTTGTATACTTTCAAGATTATTTGGCTTATGCAAACACATGCCATATTAGAAATGAATTGCAGGTCCCCGGCACTTCAAATAACCCGGACTCGACTATTTTCTACACAGATGTTTGCTTAATGCAGAATGAAAGCAATGCCGAAAGCTCTGTCTGCATTAAGGTACTCCCTGTATTTAGAAAGCTCTCAGTCTGCATTAAGGTACTCCCTGTATTTAGAAAGCTCTCAGTCTGCATTAAGGTACCCCCTGTATTTAGAAAGCTCTCAGTCTGCATTAAGGTACCCCCTGTATTTAGAAAGCTCTCAGTCTGCATTAAGGTACCCCCTGTATTTAGAAAGCTCTGTCTGCATTAAGGTACCCCCTGTATTTAAAAAGCTCTCAGTCTGTATTAAGGTACCCCCTGTATTTAGAAAGCTCTCAGTCTGCATTAAGGTACCCCCTGTATTTAGAAAGCTCTCAGTCTGCATTAAGGTACCCCCTGTATTTAGAAAGCTCTCAGTCTGCATTAAGGTACCCCCTGTATTTAGAAAGCTCTCAGTCTGCATTAAGGTACCCCCTGTATTTAGAAAGCTCTCAGTCTGTATTAAGGTACCCCCTGTATTTAGAAAGCTCTCAGTCTGCATTAAGGTACCCCCTGTATTTAGAAAGCTCTCAGTCTGCATTAAGGTACCCCCTGTATTTAGAAACCTGTTTCGTGGTTATCTTGTAGGGGTTTGACGTTTTAATCATCATAGTTTCCCCTCACAAATCATCATAGTTTCCCCTCACAAATAAGGGGGCGTTTATTAACCCTTTCACTCATATAAACGTGTTTTCATGCATTTGCAGAGGAGCCGTCTGATCAGGGTCTGCTCTGTTTGCTTTTGATTTGATATAGATCTGATTATTTAGTTTTTGTCAAAGCAAAAAATTCCCTTGAAAAGTTTACATTATTAAAATTAAGCTTATAAATATTCATGATGTTGTTATTTCCTATTTGAATTTTCAACAGGAAAGGGTGTTAGTGGAGACATTTATAAGGGAGAATACAGTATAACTCTTTGTTAGAAACTTAGTAGATAATTAACCCTTTACCTGATCTGTGTTCATGCAAGGAATAACCACAATATGAATATTTATTAGCTCAATTTCTATAATATAAACTTTTCAAGGGAATTTTTTGCTTTGACAAACACTGTAGAATCAGATCTTTATCATGACACAAGCAAACAGAGCAGACCCTGATCAGACGGCTCCTATAGGAGCCATCTGATCTGGGTCTACTCTGTTTGCAAATGTATGATAAGGCATTTGTATGAGGGAAAGGGTTATCCAAGGATCATTTACCTAGAATTATATAGAAATTGGACCATTAGTTTCTTACAAAATTTATGTTTTTCACTTTTGTAAATTTTAGCTCTAGTGAACAGGTGACATTTTCTAATTTTGAAATCTTATAATTTTCTCCATGTCAGAAAATTGACCTTTACTCTGGTCTGTTTTTAGGGGAAAATGGAGGAAAATGGTGAGGACTTTTGGAGTCCAGCTGAAAAAGCTAAGGATGAACAGAAAAACTGTGTAGTCTGTATGATCAACCCGGTGAATGATGATGGTAATGTTCAGCTCATCTTTGTTGTTGTTGTTGTTGTTGTTGTTTGCTGACCAGAGCACAAAGTGCTCAGGGTGAGCTTTTGTGATCGCCTGATGTCAGTCATGCATCGTCCGTAGTTCGTTGTTCGTCATTCGTCGTCATCAATTTGAATCTTTAAAAATCTTCTGCTCTGAATCTACAGGGTTCTCAGCTTTCATATTTGGCACATAGCATCATGTTCAGGGTCCTCTACAAAAGTTATATAAATTATGCCACTGGGGTCAAAACTGGCCCCGCTTTAGGGCTGATCAGTTTTCAATAGAAACATATAGTAAAACTTTGAAAACCTTCTCCTCTGATACTGGAAGGTTCTCAGCTTTCATATTTGGCACATTACATCATGTTCAGATCCTCTACAAAAGTTTTATAAATTATGCCCCTGGGGTCAAATTGGCCCCACCCCAGGGTTGGCTAGTTTTCAATAGAAACATATAGAGAAAACTTAGAAAATTTTCTCCTGAAACTGGAAGGTACAGTCTAATTGCGATACTACGAATCGGGACGGGGTCGGGCCGATTTTTCGTAGTTTCGCATTTTCGTATAAATGCATCTTTAGGATACGAACTAATTTCCACTAACCTTTTCTCGGTTTCGTAGTGAATGCATACACATACCATACATCGATATTGTATTGGTCATTATATGTAATAATATTGTCGCAATTTACTGTTGCGTAATAAAGATATTCTTGTACATGTTTGTGTTATATTTAATATATTTTATGTCTCGTTTGACAATCTACTCACATTCCCGCTTACTACAGTGTACATTAATGATTTTGTATCACGCGCCTCACGCAAGAGGTGGTCAAATCATAATGTGTAATGTCATATGCCAGTGCATAACGGGTTATGTAAAAAACACGAACCGCGCAATGCCAGCTCATCATAACTCTAGATAGGAGGGAGTAAACGAGTCATTTCCAAAGATTCTGTTCGTTCTTTTTCATCAAACCATATTCTGTGACGAACGTGAAGTGACAACCTAGAATTTGGTGACAGCATAAGGATTTTAGTATTTAAATGCTCCATTTAACTAGAGACATGAACTCGAACTTTCTAGCAATCCATAAGGGTTATGTATAAAACAAGAAACGAATCAATACATTCATATTTTTATTCAGGAATAAAAAAAATGCATAGAAAACTGTGATATCGTTTATATGCTTATAGAAGCAGTGTAGACACAGGTTTGATGACCAGTGTAACGGTTGCAAGTTTTATATGCTATGAGACATTGACTACAAACAAACACGTCAGTATGCCTGTATGCTAATCATTTATAACATGATGTGTGTGAAAACGTAATTGTGCATAATTGCACAATACAAACTTTAATAATTTGCGACATTTGATATGTAGTTAGTCTAATCATGTCACAAACAAACACGGGTGCTGATCATAATACGCTACTGTACGTGTTAAAGCGTATCGGACAGGCCAGATGTGTCAACAACAGATAATTATGCTGAATGTCCAGAGCGACGAATGTCTCTCAGAAGTGTGAAAACATCGCACAGGTGAGATTCGTAAAAATGCATCTTTTTGCTACTGTTTTTGTGTTTAAGGGACTGCGAAAACCTCTCGCAATAACGTGTTTTTCGTAGTTTCGCATTTTCGTACTTTTGCATCTTTTTGCAATTGAAACAAGAACAAAATCGGCCGGGACCTGGGGTGTTATTCGTAGCAAACCGGTATTTCGTTCGAACGTGATCCGTAGTATCGTGATTAGACTGTACTCAGATTTCATATTTGGCACATAGCATCATGTTCAGGTCCTCTACAGAAGGGGTGGCCAGTTTTCAATAGAAACATACAGTCAAGTCCCGGTTATTCGAAGTGCCGAAGACCAGGAATTCATTTTAAGGCATGTGTTTGAATAAACCAAATAATCTTGAAAGTGTACAAAGGCTTCGTGTCGAGTCTAGAGCTTTAAGGAAGCTTTCGGTTATTTAAGCACAAATGAAGAGCATTTGTGTCAAGAAATGTAATAAAACAACCTATTTGCTTCATAAACTGTCATTATATCAACAAAATTGACTTCATTCTCAGTGTTGTTATACCTTCTGATCCTTCGAGATCATGAATTTCAGTACTTCTTGTTCTGAAAATTGAATACCGCTTAAGCCGGTGCTAGGGGGCGTGAGCAGTGTTGCACTTTCAATTACTGTTCATGAACAGACTCAATAAAACCGGGTCTGCAATTTTCTCTTTTTGTGTTGCAATTTTTGCTCTCGGGGGATCACCTCCCTTCAGAATTTTTAATAAAAGGGAAACAAATCTATGTTATGCATAGCGTTACAAAAAAAGGCTTGTCCGCAGCATATCTCCGACACTACTTCAGCTAGGAACACCAAATATGGTGTGTGAGTACATCTTGGGATGGCGGAGTGTCACATAATATTTTTAGGTCAAGGTGACCTCATTTACAAAAAAAGCTTGTCTGGAAAATGTCTCCTACTTACTTCAACTATGATCACCAAATATGGTGTGTGTGTGTGTGTGTGTGTGTGTGTGTGTGTGTGTGTGTGTACATCTTGGGATGGCAGAGTGTCACATACTATTTATAGGTCAAGGTGACCTTTACCTTTGACCTCATTTACGAAAAAAGCTTGTCTGGAAAATGTCTCCTACTTACTTCAACTATGATCACCAAATATGGTGTGTGTGTACATCTTGTGATGGCAAAGTGTCACATAATATTTGTAGGTCAGTGTGACATTGACTTTGGGCTTTATTTACAAAAAATTTCTTTGTCCAAAGCATACCTCCTATACCGAATTAGCTAGGATCGCCAAATATGGCCTGTGAGTTTGTCTTGGGATGGCGGAGTGTTGCATACTAATTTTAGCTTAATGTGACCTAGACCTTGACCTCATTTACAAAAAAGCTTGTCCGGAGCATATTTCCTACACTACTTCAGCTAAGATCACCAAATATGGTGTGTGTGAGTACATCTTAGGATGGCAGAGGTCGCATACTATTTATAGGTCAATGTGACCTTGAGCTTCATTTAAAAAAAATTGTCTTGAGCTTACCTACACTGAATCAGCTGCGATCACCAAATGTGGTGTGTGAGTTCGTCTTGGGATCACATACTAGTTATAGGTTAATGTGACCATGACCTTGACCTTTGACCTTATTTTAAAAAAGGCTTGTCCGGAGCATATCTTCTTCACTACTTCAGCTAGGATCACCAAATATGGTATGTGAGTACATCTTGGGATAGCAGAGTGTCGCATACTATTTATAGGTCAGTGTGACCATGACCTTGACCTTGGACTTCATTTACAAAAAAGCTTGTCATCCCTACACCGAATCAGCTAGGATCACTAAATATAGTGTATGAATTAATCTTCAGATGGTGGAATGTTGCATTCTTTTTGTAGGTCATGTGGCCATGACCTTGACCTTTGACCTCAAATATGAAAAAAAGATTGTCATTTGGGGTAACTTGTTCAAATTGTGGAATACTATGCAATCTTTACTTTCAGTTTGCAGTTGCATATTGCAGGCCTGCTTACAAAACGCATATTGTCAGTGCTTTGCTTTGGGGGCATTTGTCACATACTGTGACACATTTCTTGATCTGGGAGTTATGCCGTTTTGAACTTAGAAATCACCAGTTAGTAGTGAAGGAAAACCCGGTTTGATGTTGTGTCGACATTTCTTGTTGTTTTTTTTTACAAATGTTAACAATTCAAAATCACTTAAAAGATATTAATACAGGCAAAAAGCAATTTACTTGGCGCCGTAAAAATGGAATAGAACAAAGAAGAATTGACTACTGGCTTATTGACGAAAACATTACCCCCCTTGTTCTTTCGACTGATATACGACCAGCTTTAGTACAATATACTGATCATATGGCTATATCGCTTAAACTAAAATCACCAATTAAAAGAGGACCTGGATTTTGGAAATTAAATAACACATACCTCAATGATGAACAATATAAAAAAAACATCCTAGATATTATAGAGAACTGTAAAACAATAAATACCAAAAGCCTTCGTACAAAATGGGAAATCTGCAAATATGAAATAAAACAATTTTCTATAAATTTCTCAAAGCGCAAGTCTAGAGAAAGAAACAAATCATTTGCAAAAAATAGAAAAGCAACTAAGGGAGTAATTATTATTCAATTTTAGACCCAGACAATTTAAATAAAAACAGGATGTTGGAGCTGGAAAATGAAATAAAATCAATATATAACTACAATGCACAAGGTGCCTAAATAAGATCAAGGGTTCAATTTTTATACGCCCACCTAATAAAGGTGGTCTTATATTGCAGGGGTGTGATTTTTCCTCTTTTCAGCGGATTTTGAGATCCAAATTTCAAAAGTTGTCACATTCAGTGAGATCAGCTCAGATCTGTTAGTTTTGGACTGCAATGTAAGGGGGTTAGGGTATTTTCCTCCCCACAATAGTTTCAGTAATCACACACCTGAATTATTGGAGTGGCCCTGTCCATCCGTCTGTCCGTTCGTTCGTCCGTCAAAATTTTGTTTGTCCGCTGTTTTCTCGGAAAACTATTTGAGAGATATTAATGAAACTTCACACGAACATTTAATGCATCAAGATCTGAAGCTGAGTTGATTCTGAGGTTCATTTGATATGTCAATTTTGAGTTATGGCCCTTGTACTTAAAAACTTAAAAAATAATGCAAATATATGCAAATAGTTTATCCGCTGTTCTCTAAGAAAACTATTTGAGAGAAATTAATGAAACTTCACTAAAATGTTTAATGCATCAAGATCTGAAGCTTAGTTGATTCTGAGGATCATTTGATTTTTCGTTTCAGAGTTATGGCCCTTGTCCTTAAAAATAAATATGCAAATACATGCAAATATTTGTCCGCTGTTTTCTGGGAAAACTATTTGAGAGATATTAATGAAACTTCACACAAATATATAATGAATCAAGATCTGAAGCTGAGTTGATTCTGAGTTTCATTTGATTTGTCGTTTCGGAGTTATGGCCCTTGTACTTAAAAAATAATGCAAATACATGCACATAGTTTGTCAGCTGTTTTCTGGGAAAACCATTTGACAGATATTAATGAAACTTCACACAAATGTTTAATGCATCAAGATCTGAAGCTGAGTTGATTCTGAGGATCATTTGATTTTTCGTTTCAGATTTATGGCCCTTGTCCTAAAAAATAATGCAAATACATGCAAATATTTGTCCCCTGTTTTCTGGGAAAACTATTTTGGAGATATTAATGAAACTTCACACAAATGTTTAATGCATCAAGATCTGAAGCTGAGTTGATTCTGAGGTTCATTTGATTTTTCGTTTCGGAGTTATGGCCCTTTAACTTAAAATATAATGCAAATATATGCATATAGTTTGTCTGCTGTTTTCTGGGAAAAGTGTTTGACAGATATTAATGAAACTTCACACACATGTTTAATGCTTCAAGACCAGAAGCTAAGTGAATTCTGAGGTTCATTTGATTTGTCGTTTTGGAGTTATGGCCCTTGCACTTAAAAAAAATTAATTCAAATCTATGCAAATATGAGGATGGCCATAACTTTTTCATTTGAAATGATATTTACTTCAATTTTTTATATGGTTAAAGCTTAATATGAATTTTTACATATATTGCGGGGGTTTTGATATGTCATTTTATTCTAAAGTTATGATCCTTGAACTATGTGTGTTCGTTGCTTTGTTTGTCGGTCAACATTAATTTGTCTGTTGTTTTCTGGGAAAACTATTAAAATGATTTATTTTATGACACAAGATAAAACACTCAACACCCAACTGCAATGAAAATGACTAGATTTATTCATATAGCAAATAGCCGTATTCATACCAAACTTGTAACTAAAACAATTCCTACATACACAATTCACAACCACATAACAATTATGGATTAAGTAACAATTGGATATCATGATCGCAATGCAAAATATCCGCATAGGATTTGCCATATTACGGATATGAAAATAACTGGATAGACAAGCCCACGCACCCTTGACCTACTATGCATGAATTCAGCCTTATTTACTCCCATATCCTGCCGTCACCTCTTTTCGTGATGTCACCTCCTTTGGTGACGTCCCCTCAATTGGTGACTCCAGATTCCTGCCGTCACCTCCGCTGGTGACTCCATATTCCTGCCGTCACCTCCGCTGGTGACTCCATATTCCTGCCGTCACCTCTGCTGGTAACTCAAAATTCCTGCCGTCACCTCTGCTGGTGACATTCCTGCCGTCACCTCTGCTGGTGACATTCCTGCCGTCACCTCCGCTGGTGACTCAAAATTCCTGCCGTCACCTCTGCTGGTGACATTCCTGCCGTCACCTCTGCTGGTGACATGAGAGCCATGTTTGAGCTACCTAATAAAATATTACTGCTACCTAATAAAATATTACTGCCAAAAGATTGGGGGATACACAGAAGATACCAAGTGTCCTGACACTATTCCGGGCTTCTCCCCCCTGGCCCCCAATCTACTGAATTATATGAATTTGGTTCTAAAAGATAAACCTCCTTTGCTAGGAATTGTGCGATAGTCAAAGGAGAGTTTAATGTTATATACTTGATTGCGTTTTGATATGCGCTAATTAACTGGTCATTAGGTGCGCGAGCCTGCCATCCAGACTTTTCCGCATTGCGACTTATTTAAATAGAGTTCAGTGCCCAGGTAGCAGAACCTGCAATGGTTGTTGTCCTTGTTAATGCCTCAATGGAATTAGTCTTTACCAATTACTATAAAAACAACACTTTCCCAGCATACACACTTAGTCTAATGTTCGTGGTTCACAATAAAGGCCTTAGTGTCCAAACATGAGCTACTGCCATATCGTTTGTTCGATCAGAGCAATGTAAGATGAGAAATCCAGCACGCTAGAGAGGTACTTCTGCCAGAACTTCTACCATTGAGACTGAAGTTAATGCTGGCCTGGGTTAAGTAAGGGCATCATCCAGTCAGTCTGGCCATCATCCTTGACATTGTACTGTAAAATAACAAAAATCTTTTCGCAGCAAGAGCAAGTCAATATACACTTATAAAGAAAAACAAAATTGCTTATGGGTGTGGTGGGTGGGTTTGAAAATACTGCTTGCAGCTTAGTCGTGAAAAAGCGAAAATGTTCGCCAGACGGGTTTACATCCGGTTTCACTTTTAGTAATTGTTTCGTCCCCAGACTTATTCACCTATGTCACTTTCGTCCCCTAAAAGTACTTAACTACTAGCTTGTGCAAAAATAAAGCTGATTATAATATATTATCGTAATCATTCTTATTTTATGACACAAGATAAAACACTCAACACCCAACTGCAATGAAAATGACTAGATTTATTCATATAGCAAATAGCCGTATTCATACCAAACTTGTAACTAAAACAATTCCTACATACACAATTCACAACCACATAACAATTATGGATTAAGTAACATGGATATCATGATCGCAATGCAAAATATCCGCATAGGATTTGCCATATTACGGATATGAAAATAACTGGATAGACAAGCCCGCGCACCCTTGACCTACTATGCATGAATTCAGCCTTATTTACTCCCATATCCTGCCGTCACCTCTTTTCGTGACGTCACCTCAATTGGTGACGTCCCCTCAATTGGTGACTCCAGATTCCTGCCGTCACCTCCGCTGGTGACTCCATATTCCTGCCGTCACCTCCGCTGGTGACTTCATATTCCTGCCGTCACCTCCGCTGGTGACTCAAAATTCCTGCCGTCACCTCTGCTGGTGACATTCCTGCCGTCACCTCCGCTGGTGACTCAAAATTCCTGCCGTCACCTCTGCTGGTGACATTCCTGCCGTCACCTCCGCTGGTGACTCAAAATTCCTGCCGTCACCTCTGCTGGTGACATGAGAGCCATGTTTGAGCTACCTAATAAAATATTACTGCTACCTAATAAAATATTACTGCCAAAAGATTGGGGGATACACAGAAGATACCAAGTGTCCTGACACTGTTCCGGGCTTCTCCCTGGCCCCCAATCTACTGAATTATATGAATTTGGTTCTAAAAGATAAACCTCCTTTGCTAGGAATTGTGCCATAGTCAAATGAGAGTTTAATGTTATATACTTGATTGCGTTTTGATATGCGCTAATTAACTGGTCATTAGGTGCGCGAGCCTGCCATCCAGAATTTTCCGCCACAAGAAATATTATTACAAACAAAATAATATTTCTCCCCAAAATTCTGCGTTAATCAAGCTGAATAAAGCTCACACAAGAGGGGTCTTCACCATCTGGGCTATAAAAACCAGTAGTGCAGCAATTTATGTTTGTAGCAATAAAATGTCCCCTGCCAGTAGCGCAAACTGCCTCCCTCACCCGTTTTCTTTTTATGTCTAATTCCTTATCCGTATAAGAGCCAGCATCCCTCCAGTGCAAACGTGGGAGTATATCTAGCCACACTGTTTGAACAGATGGAAGGATGCCCGCCAAATACTGGATATCAGCCTGAATATTTGTTTTGAAAGTACAGAGATCCGAATCTGCCATATTATTGCCACCCAGATTGAGTATTAAATATTCAGGTGCATCACCTGATAAAGTCAGCCACTGAATATTTCTGCCCAGAAGGTGTCCTCTGTCACTTGCCACACCCCTGCCTTCTTGACTAACGAATCGCCCAAAAACCATATCTCTGCAAAATAAATAGGGCATATAAAATCAAATGCTTAGAACTCTATCCTTCCTTATATATGACTGGTAAGAATCTGAACGCCACCGGCCCATTAACTTAATATTTTCCTCTGCCACACCCTGTATCGCCAATTGTGTAGCCCTACCAATACGGAAACTGTGAGTAGTGAAACAACCTGATTGCAAACCACATGAAATAATTACTTTCCTGAGGACAGATGAAAACTGAAAACGTGTAAGCGGTGAGCCATTACTGTGCAAAAGAAGACATCCAGTCTTTGACGGGCGGACATGCAGATACTGTACCAACAACTCTTATGTAAGAGACAATCCTTGAGGCAGCCCTTGTTAAAGCAGTGAGCAGCAAAGCATACAATATGGTTAATCGGAGCTGGCCATAACTCTTGAAATGCAATTCCCCTTCTGAATTCACTAAACATTGCCAATGACGTTTTATAGACAGATCGAGTATTTGCTGCAATACTAGCAGATATTAATGATTTGGCTGTTGTGCGAAGATACCCCAAATTCCCTGTGGCAGCGGCGTCGGCTGAGCATCTGCCCCTGGCGTCAGCTGCCTGAAACGGTCCATCTGAAAACGAGACAAAGCGTCACAAATATTATTAAAACGCCCTGGAACGTGTAGCGCCCTAACCACAACATCATTCTCCATGCATGCCAATGTGATCAGCCGCAATACAGCCATAACCTCATCGTTTTTTGAAGACATTTTGTTGATAATGTGTACCACTGCTTGATTGTCGCAATTGAAGCATATCTTGTGCCTAGCCAGAGCCTTCCCCCAAAGTTTCAATGACACCCAAATGGGAAAGATTTCAAGCAGAGTGATATCGTCTGCTAATCCCTGATCGCTCCATTTCGATGGCCACTGCCCATGCGCCCAATACCCTGAGAAATAAACACCAAAGCCAAGGCTATCCCCACCTGCACTGTCTGAAAACAACTGTATAGCATCATTGGATGTCCAGTCATTGTATCTAAACAGAGAAATCCCATTAAACTCACTAAAGAACCTTTGCTACATTTTTAAATCAGCCTGAATTGACTTGGTCACCCTGAGATGATGATATGGCTTTGTCAAACCCCGTACTGAGTTAATGAGCCTCCAACAGAAAGGGCGTCCTGGAGCCACTGCCCGACAAGCAAAATTTAGAACCCCTATTAGAGATTGCATTTCCTTTAGAGTCGTACGAGATTTCTCCAGTATCGCCTTGATTTTTTCCAAAATTTCTAACACCTTCTCATGTGGCACCCTAACAACCATGAGTATAGTGTCCAGTTCGATTCAATTTCAATTTCTGTAGGGCCTTCCGTTTTGTCTGTAGCCAACGGAACCTTCAATTTTTGCATACAACTGATAAAGGTATTCATCAAGCACTGACATCGCCCTGTGCCCTATCAAATTCAGTATATTGAACCGAACATAAACTGGGTTCAATATAATCATTTATTGACCCTTCTGCCGGGTATGACAAGTGATGGATCATTCTATATTCACCAGCAGTTTTCTTTGGCACTAGCCCAATCGGAGAAACTCTTAAAGTTTGAAGTGGCCTTTCCACAAACGGTCCTCCGATCCTACCCTCAGACAACTCTTTATCAATCTTTTGTTTAACTATAAGAGGTAATGCATTTGCAGATTTTAATTTTTTTGTCTCTACTGCCTCACGGGGGCCATCATAATGAAGCGGAAACTCGTATCTAAAACCATTCAAAATGTAATCTGCCTTTAAAGGCTCATAGCCTTCTAATACTTTTTCAAGCATGTTCACATCTATAGGGGATTTCGCCAATGAGCTGATATCACATGTTTTAATGCTAGCCTCCATATTTACGTTTGAACGAGTGACCAAAACCTCTACCCACCTGTGCGCCGCCACGAAAAGGAGCATTTTTGCTTATATTTGGCATTGTTGGCTGATATGGCTTAGCTTTAGAACAAGCCCACCTGCCGTGATCATACGACCTACAGAATGCACATGTGTGTGAATATTTGCAGTTTCTCCAACTGCATGACCCTTTGTTAAAATCTAAGCAGCGTGGAGCACGAAAGGGGGAGGGGGAAGTGGAGGGAGACGCAGCAATAGGCCTGGACAGAGTCATGATCTTAAGCCAAAGATTACTATGGATTCTGCCCCAATCCCCAGACTGTCTCCTGCCTAATACGAAACTGTTCCTCATATTTGATCCAGCCATCGCCAGCTTGACCATTAGCAGCTTCTCTAATAAGTGACAGGTACTGCACCATTTCTTGTGTTTTTTGCGGAAATTTCCGTATGTATATGCTCATGAAAATCAGAAAAGCATCAGTCCATTTCTCAATAGTAGTAATTTTGTGACTGGAGCAGGACTTTGGTTGCTGAACCAACTCCCCCCTCTCGTTAAGCCCTAAAGCACTAACCGGACCAAACATGCTCTCTAACTCCACACTGCCCTTCAATAAGCATGCCAGATTAATAAATTTCCCCTGCCATATTTTCTCGCAAAGCTGGAAGGGGACGTGAGCAGAAACGCTATCTCCACCACACCCGACTAAATCGAAGTTTGACGATGCACCCGGCACAGTCATTTCCGGATATAAGACCGCTCCGAAACGTTCATCCGTTTCAGTCTGGTCATCAGATACCCATTGTGTCCTAAATATTTGTTCAAAATCAATGAAATCACGTCTAGCATCACCTTTTCTTCGACCCTCGTCCTCTCGAAACGATTCCAGAGACACGACTTAAACTTCCGCTGGCTTTTTAGCTTCCTTCCGAACTTTTTTTCCAATCGCCGCTGTTGTTGCCCTGGTTGACATTCGCTTAGAACCTTTCCTGCGGCTAGACATTCTTTTATAACGGCCGAAAATAACTTATAAGATAAATTATGTTGTTTATATTGAAAATACTGCTTGCAGCTTAGTCGTGAAAAAGCGAAAGTGATCGCGAAAATGTTCGCCAGACGGGTTTACATCCGGTTTCACTTTTAGTAATTGATTCGTCCCCAGACTTATTCACCTATGTCACTTTCGTCCCCTAAAAATACTTAACTACTAGCTTGTGCAAAAATAAAGCTGATTATGATATATTATAATAATCATCCATAAATGAAACTTAAAACAAATGTTTTAAGCAACAAAATCTGAAGCTGAGTATATTTTGAGGTTCATTCAGTTTGTCTTTACAGAGTTATGGCCGTTGCACTTTACAAAAATCTGCAAATATGGTAGAAGAAGGTGAAAAAAATACAAAACACTTTCTCAGCTTCAAAAAATCCAGGCAAAATAGACAATTACCTCTTTGATATACAACAATGAAAGAATTGTCTAAATTCGTAAACTACTTGAACCTGACGCTGCCTTCTATGAACAACTGTATTCAGCACCAAATAAAAATGTAAATTATGACACATATTTTCAAAGTATTAATGTAGACATTAGCAGAAAATGATGCAGCTTTATGTGAAGGGCTTAATTATTAAACCTGATGAGTCCAGAGCAGCAATCTTTTGTATCAACCTGAATAAAAGTCCAGGACCAGATGGACTCACAGTAAAATTCTATAGAACCTTTTGGGACAATTAGAAGAGCTTATTGTCGGATCAATAAACGAAAGTTATTTGAAAGGCGAATTGTCTATAACCCAACGCCAATGTATCATTTCTTTAATATACAAAAAGTCTGATCCTGAGAACTTGGAGACCTGGCGACCCATTTCCCTTTTAAATATAGACTACAAGATTGCAGCGAGAGCATTAGCAATGAGACTTCAAACCATTCTACCTAACCTCATAAATCTCAACCAACAAAGCTTCATCTAAAACAGGTTCATTGGTTACACAACATCCGTCAAATTCAAGATATTATAGACTACACAGTCTTGCTAGAAATAGACAGTGCAATTTTATTTCTAAACTTTAAAAAAGCATTCGATACTGTAGACTGGCAATTCATGTTCAAATCACTTGTTACTTTTGGTTTAAAAACTGATTTCATTAACTGGGTAAAGGTTTTCTATAACAACATTATGTCATCAGTCATCAATAATGGTTGGATTTCGAAATAGTTTTACGTTTCCTGTGGTATCCTTCAAGGATGCCCCTTATCAGCTCTTTTATATGTAATTGTTGCAGAAATATTAGCTACGAAAATTCGAACCTGTGATGATATAAAATGTATAGAGGTCACATACAATTACAAAATATACATAATATTAAAATTTCGCAACTAGCGGATGATACTTAAATATTTCTAAATAATATAACAGAAATAAAGACAACTCTAGAATTAATAGAGGATTTTGGGAAAGTTTCTTAATTAGAATTGAATAAAAAGAAGACAGAAGGTTTGTGGTTAGGAAAAGATAAATTTACACAAAAAGAAAATCAAAATATTACCTTTAAAGATAACCCTATTAAAGCACTAGGTATACTTCGGACATTATGTCTCAAATTAAATTGGGACAAAAATTAAGGGAAGCTCCAACTATTATAAAAGTACAAAAATGAGTCATGCAGGAAACACCACATACAGAACAAACAGCCGCCCGAACAGCAACACAAGGAAGCAGCAAATGTACATAACTATACAAGAGGGCCATGATGGCCCTAAATCGCTCAACTGGTTACTATAGACTTATGCATACACTGTATTTCTATGTAAAAATAAGTCAGATACAGATTGTTGCCAATATGAAACCAAGGGCCATAATTTTAGGCCTGCAGTTTAAATTTGAACAATCTTAATAAAGGAACATTAGATGATGCTTCATATAAATTTCAAAGTTCTGGGCCTTACAATTTCACAGAAGGAGATGTTTAAAGATTTTCCTATGAAAAACTGATAAGCCAGGGACGGGCCATTTTGGTCCAGGGATCATAATTTGAACCATCTTGGTAGAAAACAATTAGATGACACTACATACCAAATTTCAAAGGTTTAGGCCTTACAGTTTAGGAGAAGAAGATTTTCAAATAGTTTCCTATGAAAAACTGATAAGCCCGGGTCAGGGCCACTTTTGGCCCTGGGGTCACAATTTGAAAATCTTGGTAGAAAATCTGGGCCACTTTTGGCCCTGGGGTCACAATTTGAATAATCTTGGTAGACAATCATTAGATGATGTTTCATATCAAATATCAAAGGTCTAGGCCTTACAGTTTTGGAGAAGAAGATTTTCAAAGATTTTCCTATGAAAAACTGATAAGCCCCGGGGCAGGAAAATTTTTGGTCCGGGGACCATAACTTAAAATTTTTTTGTAGAGGACCATTAAACATTGCTACATACCAAATATCAAAGGTCTAGGCTTTTCGGTTTGAGGTAAGAAGAATTTTTAAAGATTTTCCTATGAAAAACTGATAAGCCCTGGGGCGGGGCCATTTTTGGTCCGGGGTCATAATTTGAACAATCTTTGTAGAGGACCGTCAGATGATGCTTCATACCAAATATCAAAGTTCTAGGCCTTACGGCTTTAGAGAAGATTTTTAAAGATTATCCTATGAAAAACTGATAAGCCCCGGGGCGGGGCCATTTTTGGTCGGGGGTCATAATTTGAACAATCTTTGTAGAGGACCATTAGATGATGCTACATACCAAACATCAAAAGTCTAGGCCTTACGGTTTCAGAGAAGAAGATGTTTAAAGATTTTCCTATGAAAAACTGATAAGCCCAGGGGCGGGGCCATTTTTGGACCAGGGGTCATAATTTGAACAATCTTTGTAGAGGACCATTAGATGATGCTACATACCAAATATCAAATGTCTAGGCCTTACGGTTTCAGAGGAGAAGATTTTTAAAGATTTTCCTATGAACAAGAGGGCCATGAGGCCCTGAAGCGCTCACCTGAGATAACCCCAGGGGTGGGGCCATTTTTGACCACAAGAAATCATGTGGACAACCTTGGTAGAGAACCACAAGGCAAAGCAGTATGCCATTAATTAGAGGTCTAAGCCTTATGGTTTCAGAGAAAAATAATATTTCATATTTTTATGGCGTTCGGAAACGCCAAATAGCAGTCGGTCTCTTTACGGCAATGAGTTCACTTGTCTAGTGAACATGCGCGAGACAAAAACAATCAATTCTGCACTAGTTTTGTTGTAAAATGTTCATGTATTTGTTTACTCTTCGTGTATTTAATAATGTTGCGCTAAGTAAGATAATTAATACTAATCTACACAAAGATAAACTAATTTTTTAATAAAATCCAAAGAAGACGCGAACGAATATTTTTACCGTAGTTTTCGCAACAGCTTGGCGATCTAAAGTTGAAAGAATATCGCCGAGGTTTCCGATTGCATTTTTATACACATTCGTAACTGATTAGCATATAGACCTACATTTTCAGTCAATCAAACTGCCTTTTGCGTCGTTTCTGTCATTTCCGTTTGACCCGTACTCAAATTACAAAATAGGAAGTTTCATAAAGGACAAGGTCAATTCATTTGATTATCAGCACGCGCCGAAAAAATAGAAAACATCCGGTTTCATCCAATATATTTGAGGAAATGAATTATTTACAGTCCAGTTCACTTTATACATTCCAAATATTTTTGTAGACAGTGTATCAAAATTAAAAACAAATTAGCATTTACTATCGATGTATTTCTACCGCCATCTTTATAAGATAACTACCCAGAGGCTAGTTATAGCCATTTCCCCCATTTTATCACGAAGTACGAGAGAAACAAAATGCACCAACATACTGAATATGGAACAGAGTTACTGAACTGAACTATAGAATAAAAACAAAATTCAACACACAGCCTTAAACTTAAGCAGCCAATGTGAGCAACGAACTGAGGATAAAGCGTTTGGGAGATTTGATGACTGCACATACATGATACAAGTACCCACTTTTATTGGTTCTGTTGATAGTTTATGTTGTTTTGTTAGTTCTACGATCTCTAGTTAGAGTTCATCTTTCGTTATGTGTATTCAATGAAACGAGCACTTGTTAATCGTAGTGCGCATGCGCGAAAATAGACGCTTAGGGTGTCGAAACCAGGAGACAACATGCTAAATAAGATACTTCTTGCATGTCTATATATAAACAGCAGACCATCAGATGGCCCCTTTGGTTTCAGTCCGTCATATTTGTATGCCCCCAGTCAACGAGGAGGGGGTGATTTTGCCCTGTTTGTTGGTTTGTTGGCTTGGTTCAAACTTTAATGTTGGCAATAATTGTGTGGCCATTGCACATACATACTTCAAACCTGGCGTGCCTGCGCAACTTACGGAGGTGAACTATTTTTTATTTTTTTTCGGGGGGGGGGGAGGGGGGGGGGGGAGGGGGGGGGGCTTATTAAAATCAAGGTCATATAACATATAACAGTTAAATGTCAAATTAAATTACGAGTCAAATTTATATTGGTGACAATCAGTGGCATAGTGTTTCACAAACACGTGTTGTTAATTAATATTTATACCCCCACAAACAGAGTTTGAGGGGGGGTATACTGGAATCAGCCTGTCGGTCGGTTGGTCGGCGAACTCCTCCTTCAGTTTCAACTCAATTCACTTGACACTTGGCATACTTGTTAATCAGGAGTAGTAGATGTGCAATACACAAATTTCAGGTCTGTGAGACCTTGACCTTGACCTTGACCTTTGGCATTGAAATTGGTCTTGAAATTGGCAGGCAAAAACTTGTACTTTGAACTCCTCCTTCAAGCTCAACCTGATTCACTTGACACTTGGCATAAATGTTACTCAGGAGTAGTAGATGTTCAAGACACAAATTTCAGGTCTCTGTGACCTTGACCTTGACCTTTTGCCTTGAAATTGGTCTTGAAATTGGCAGCCAAAATCTTGTACTTTGAACTCCTCCTTCAATTTCAACCTGATTCACTTGATACTTGGCATAAATGTTACTCAGGTGTAGTAGATGTGCAAGACACAAATTTCAGGTCTCTGTGACCTTGACCTTGACCTTTGGCCTTGAAATTGGTCTTGAAATTGGCAGGCAAAATCTTGTACGGCGAACTCCTCCTTCAATTTCAACCTGATTCACTCTATACTTGGCATAAATGTTACTCAGGAGTAGTAGATGTGCAAGACACAAATTTCAGGTCTCTGTGACCTTTATCTTGATCTTTGGCCTTGAAATTGGTCTTGAAATTGGCAGGCATAATCTTGTACTTTGAACTCCTCCTTCAATTTCAACCTGATTCACTTTATACTTGGCATAAATGTTACTCAGGAGTAGTAGATGTGCAAGACACAAATTTCAGGTCTCTGTGACCTTGACCTTTGGCCTTGAAATTGGTCTTGAAATTGGCAGGCAAAATCTTGTACGGCAAACTCCTCCTTCACTTTCAACCAGATTTACTAAAGTGATACTTGGCATAAATGTTACTCAGGAGTAGTAGATGTGCAAGACACAAGTTTCAGGTCTCTGTGACCTTGACCTTGACCTTTGACCTTTGTCCTGTACTTTGAACTCCTCCTTCATTTGTCAACCTGATTCACTTTGAACT